>OX578137.1:30571519-30591519 GCA_951213105.1 Amaurobius ferox
AATTATTTAAATGTTATAAATGATAGTTTACATTTTTCTAACAATAACTATCTTATTCAAAATAATAGTAAATAATTAAAGATTAAATTAGCATCACTAGGTAAATTAATTGGATTTCAATCTTTTGATTGAATAATATTAAGAATCATATGAATATTAAGATCGCTGATCTTTATGTACTAATTTTGGCTCTATATAATGCTTATATTATTAATCATTCTACTCATACTATATTTACCAATTTTTCTAAACTTCTCCACTTTGTTCTTTTCAATAATCATATATTTCAAGGTAATAAATTATACTTAGAAGTCTCAGAGGTTCCACAAGATGGCTGTAGTAGCAGTAGATTAGCTAATTTATAGCTTTATCATTATGAAAAATCTTTTACCTCAACATATTATAAAATTTATAGATGTGTTGATGATCTGATATGTTTGGTCTTTACAGACGACTGTGTCATAGATATAAATTTCTATTTGGATAATTTGGAACTAATTCCTAATGAAGCCACTATTAGTAATAACATTAATGTTACGGATTTAAATCTTATTATTGAACCTACTAATAGGATAGTTACTAATTTATATGATAAAAAAGACTATTTTAACTTTAACATTAATAAAATATTACCATTTAATTCCTGTAACTCAATTCAATTGTTTAGAAATATTATTCTTAATCATCTTTTTAGAATTTATAGATTATCAGATAAAAAATTTCATGCTATGCATATTAATAAGCTACAAATTACCAGAAAATTATATAAATATCCCGTATATTTAGTAAATGGTATGGTTAAAAAGTTTGGAAAGGTTGAATATACTTAAATTCTCTCCTTAGTATCTTATATTAGTCAGACATCCACTTTCTCCTGAATAAGCATTACCATGTATTTACATCCTCTTATAATGTAGCCTCTATGTTTTCTATTATCATCTGCCCCATTATTTTGCAGTTCTTACAGTTGTATATCACCATTTATCGTCTTTTAGCATTACTGTTATTTATTTCTCAAGATTGGCACCAGCAGTTCTCAACTTTTTATTTATTGCGATTGGCAACATTGGTCTCTTTATGTTATAAATAATGTTATAATGTTATAAGTAATGTTATAATGTTATAAATATTTTATAATGTTATAAAGATAGTGCCATGTATGCCTTAATTCCAAGCAACGAACTTTTTATTTTTTGAGATTAGCAACATTGGTCTAAAATGCTTGAACATGATGAAGAGTTTTATCGAAATGCATAATTCATTTGTTTAGGCCTAGGGCTTATCCATGTGTAAAGTTTTAATGCTTGGATTTATTTGATTTTCTATTATCAATTACTTTCCATTGATGTTTGTTGTTTGTCTTCAGCTTGATTACTAAAATTTGCATTTAAATTTTTACTTGATTGATGATTCTCTGTTTGATACGTTTGTATTTGATAGGCATTTTTTTAATGTTGAGGTTTTTTGAGTTACAACTTCTCTCTATTCTATAGTTGGGTTTTCAAACTACTATATAGATACAGGGTGATTATAATTAAAGTTCCGATTTTAAAACGCTGTAAAGTAAGAATCACTGGTCAGAATAACCTGAAATTTGACCTGAGTATACGTGAAGCAATGTAATTTTGTTTAGAGAAAAAAAATTACTTCAAAAATGTACCAAAAATGGCAATGTATGAATCCAACATTGAATTTGCTTGACGAAGAACGAAAAAATTAGCCGCTAGGTCGCGCGTGGAAGCACACCTCTAATCTGGAGGTAAGCTAATTAAGACTAGGCATGCGCACCGCACATTACAGTTGTGATAAAAACGAGGAGCGCATGCAATTCTCTTTGAGTGCCTTGTCATGACTCTGTTACTGAAGGATCGTGCTTTGCTCGTAAAACTTTTCTACCAGAACGGTGATTGTGCGTGAACTACTCTCAGGAGGTTCGACGAACTTAGCTGACTTAAAAGCACGCATTACGCACCACATCTACAGCATCACCTCCGATACACTCCGATCTGTTGTGAAACATGCTGTTTTGCGCTTCCAACTCGCAGCTGAGTACGGTGGACATCATATTGAACATTTCTTGCGTATTAGGTGTTTGTTTCATGTTTTCATGATGTTTCAATCAATTATTAAATTAAGTGATGTTGATTCAACTGTCGTTTTCTTTAGTTGACTATTGGTTTCTTTCGGCTAACAACACCCCGTGCTTGGAAAATACAGCGCCGTTTATCGGTACATTTTTGAATTATTTTTTTCCTTCGCCAAACAAAATTCCATTGCTTCATGTATACTCATGTCAAATTTCAGGTCTTTCTGACCAGTGGTTCTTACTTTACAGCTTTTTAAAATTGCAACTTTAATTATAATCACCCCCTGTACTGTATATATATATATAAAGTTTAAAAATAATTTAAGTAAATAATTATAAAAAGTATGAAAGAATATATAAAAAGTATAAAAAGAATTTATAATTTGAAAAAAGAAGGAAGGCTTAGCGAGAAGCTTACTCAATGGCGGTAAGGGGTTGTGACCTTATACCCCAGTTGTAAACATGCATGTCATAATTGCCGCGGCATTGCACTCCTGGACGCCAGCCCTGGCTGAAGCCAACCTCCGGAGTGACAATAACAATTATCACAAGACCGTTGAAAAAGAAAAGTCCAATGATAAGATAATAACTGGATGGCTAACTAGTCCTTCAGACTACAATGACCTGTATATATCTGCGTGTTATCGTTCTGCGGTCTTGTTATTCATAGTATGCGAACCTTCATCTACTAAATTGATATAAAATTGATTTTAACTTTGAACAATATGCATTATTATTACCATATAAATTATCAATATAATGTAGCATAAAAGGAATGGGGTATTGCTGTAGATATGCTTGTTGTAGAAATGTCCTATCAAAATCAATACGGATGTCTTCATTGTTGATAATTCTCTGTATTCCAGTCAATCCTCCCACTAGGACTAGTTTGCCATCCAGTTATGGTCTTCATCTTATCATTGGACTTTTCTTTTTCAACGGTCTTGTGATAATTGTTATTGTCACTTCGGAGGTTGGCTTCAGCCAGGGCTGGCGTCCAGGAGTGCAATGCCGCGGCATTTATGACATGCAAGTTGACAACTGGGGTGTAAGGTCACAACCCCTTACCGCCATTAAGTAAGATTCTCGCTAAACCTTCCTTCTTTTTTCAAATTTTAAATTATTTTTATACTTTTTATATTTATATTGTGTATAGTATTTGTAGCTGCTTTGTGCATAAAAGCTATAACACTTCAATATCTTTAATAACTTCCAATTTCCATCTTATATTATATATATATATGTATATATATATATATATATATATATATATATATATATATATATATAGTAGAAACAGAACATTTGAGTGGATTCTGAAAAAAATGTAACTAAACATTGAAAAAGCGAGTTTTGAGACAAACGAGTATAACTAAAAAATGGCAATGTTCATATCAGAAAGCAGAAATGTTTTGAAGCTTTTTTTAAATTATTCTAGCGTTTTTAACTTTTATGCGATACATCGTTACTACAAAGATGAAATCTCAAACTTTTGGAATAGATTTTAAAAATAGGATTAGATTTTTCGTTAATTTTTGTATGATGTTCCCATAACTCAATTTTCACTGCATTCTCAAGTAGATATCTCTGAGTAGGTATCGAAAATCCGCTGTGGCGGAAAAAAAACATCGTCCGAAGTTTAAAAGAACAAACCACATAAAGCATCTCAAGTCTTTTACCAATGCATGCCCCGTTTAAAAAAGGGTTCAACAACATAGCTGTAATTTTGTTTGATTTATACACAGTTTAGCAATAAATCTGCAAATATTTCCTTTTCATCAAGTACTGCTGACCTTCCCTGTTGAATTGAAATAAACTCTAGAACTCATCTTTTTCAGTTGTTATACAAGGAGACTTTCAAAAACCTCTATATAAATATTTGCTCCAAAGGAGAAAATACTATCGATAGAACCTGAAAAAACAGAACCTGCCAAATATTGAATTTCTTGGGATTATGTCATATTATTGCAATGTTATTTAAGTGGATGGGGAGGGAAGTTGAGGTGAAGTGAGGCAGAAAAATACAATAAAGGCCGTTTCCTTAGATATGGCTGCATTGTACAAAAACACATCGAAATAAACTGCTTAGATACGTCGTATTAAAAAAAGAGTACAAAGTAAATAGTTTAGATTGTACTTTTAATTTAAATTGATTGCCTGGAAGAAGATATTTGTGTGTGTTTTATCTTGGTTTGAATTGACTTCTATTTCCCATAAAATACATAGTGGGGAGGAGTGTTTAATTTTCGCTAACTCTTTCCCCTCATATTTTATTACCTGGGGAACAGTGAGAACAGTAAAATTTTTACATGAAACGTGGTGCACACATTCCTCAGTTTATTTCCCTACATAGTCGAAGGTGCACCACTAAAAGCCAAATCTAGTATTTTAGTAGTTGAGATTATTACTAAATTAAAATTAAACCTGAAAAAATCAGACACTGTAATTTAAAAATAAAATCGTCCCAATTTCATCCACATTTTAATTTTTATTATAAAAGATTAAATAAATCGTCCTTGTCTTGTGTTATTCTGCAGTGTATTCAAAAGTTTCTTGAAATGAAATGCAAAATCCTTTTCCGGAATATAATATTTTTCCTTCGGTAAATACAATCTCTTTCACTAGAGAACTTTATGCAAAGTAAATTAACATTCAGTTAACATTATATCAATCACACTCTTTAGAATCTTTATCAATTTAAATTTCTATATAGACAATTATCAATATATTCAATAAGAATTCCAATTAAAATACGTTAGATTATAAGCCTTAAATTTATACCAGTGCTTGGAATGGAAATTTACTGTTCCACTGTTCATGAATTAGAATTACAGTAATTTTACCTCACCGTTCTGTAACAACAATTTCGTATAATTTTCAGAGCATCCGATCTTAACCTTATAAGGATTGCCGAAGGAAAGTTCCGCAAAATCTCCGCAATGAAGTATCGACATCCGAACTCAATGTTCAATCGAACAAGGGACCACGCCCGGATTCGCCGGATAACGGTCAAAATCACAACCTAAAATAGAAAAATAAAGCATTAAATTTTGAATAAAATTTCAGATCCCGGTGCATTTCTTCCTCGGGCATCTTCCCGGATTAGATTTTGGGAAAAATCAATAATCCACAGCAATATGGGGCCACCGGCCCTACTCTCTTTGTTCCGTTTTCTCCTCCGAAAACTTACATCCGAACTTCTCAAATTTCTTCTCCAAAAAGCTCCTGAACACCGGCACCAGCGCCCGACAACAGCCAAGAAGCTCTCCCATTGGCTGCCGACCAGAGGAGAAGTTTCGCTTTTCGAAAAACTTCCCACCGCCGAGGCAGGCGCCGCGAAAAAAAACAGCAGAACATTAAATTCACATTCTCGAACGAAACTAGACTTTCACACGTAAATGAATCTAAACGAGGCTTAACACAATGCAGGCGTTGAAAAGGAGAGATTTCCAAGCCGCGATTCTCAAACTGTCGAATCGAACATACATGCGATACGACATTTCCTCCCCCTGGGAGGAAAAAATTTCGAACCTGTGAGAAATTTTTTTATCTCACACACATACACAAGATTAACAATTACAAAAGAATACTAGGAACCTTTAAGTGTAACACCAACTCAGAGAGCAGTTTCTACTGAGTCAGTAATTTAGCAGAAAATTTTGAAGCAAGGGAAGTGTGACTAGTACACACATCCCACCTGAAGATCCGAATGCACAGGCAGTACATCCATCACCGCAGGGCAAAGACCAAAAGGGCCAAACGATGACAACAAAGACGTCCCAACAGCAAAAAGGAACCTTTACAAAATATAAACATATATTAAATACACTGAAATATACACACAATTACATGAATACATGTCAACGCCAGGGCACTTTTGCCTGACAGCAAAATTTCAATTTCCGAAATTCTTAAATTTCAGAGAACACATGATATGAATATATGTAATAACAATATGATGCAAGATGAAAACAATTTATACCAAACAACAATGTCACTTTCAATACACTAAGTGACCACAATAAAATAAACACTTATTTACACTACAATGAGAGATTAAATATATTTCATGAAATAAACAAACAAATGAGTTCTCTTTACTCATTCAGCTTTACTCACTTTAAATTCACTTTAAAGTTCTTTTGTATTACCCTTACAAAAATCATTTTCATTTCAAATAATTCTATTATCATCAATTTCAACTTTTAATATTTTCACTATTATTATCACTATATTATTACTATGCATAGTTTCATTATGAATTTACTTCAATTCTTAACTTATTAAATTCTCGAAATAATTATATGTTCTCAAACATTTTCAAAATCAATGTACATTTTCCAAATTACATGTATTTTTCAAATTAAATGTAAGTTTCTCAAATGAAATGTATGTTTTCCAAAATAAATGTATGTTTCAATTAAGTACATGTGTTCACATTTCAAATATCACCCACAAATAATGAGCACTGAGAGAGAGAACGAGAGAGAAAAAATTTGACTCCAATGAAATTCCGTCAGTTATGTACTGTAAGTGAAGATGAGATGGCCTATCCAAAAACACACATCTGGCGGGACAGTAGTCGGGTTGCCAGAAACAAAAGGGATGTGTAAAAACTAAAAAAAATTACCCGCGCGCAGGATCCGCGCAGCAGAAATCAGTCACAGAGATCGCGCCCCTCAATTCAATATCTTCAATGTAAAAATTTTGAACAGACTCACAGCAGTGAGCTGTCCACGGCGACTTCCAACATCCTTCCTTCATCAACTTCAGTTTCCCACTGGTCAGGCTTCCGATCCGCATCTAGTGGGAGTAGAAAGCAGTCGTCATCTCTGGTTCCAATCGCCACCGCAAGGGTCGGACAATTAATTTGCCAGCGTGCATCTTCTTCCAGGCTCGTGATAAGTGTATCTGTTTGTGTAAACCAGAAGTTTTCCAAAAAAAAGGTTGTTGCAGCAAGGTTCCATTCCATTGATGACTAACTAAAATGTGTGGCAGAAAACATCAGGCAAGGAAAAAAAAAATATGTATACAGGAATTCACAGAAAATCAAATTCATCAATTTCAAAAATTCAGGCCAAAATCAATTCATCTCTCTCAGTCTCAAATCAAATTCTGTTTGTCAAGGAAATTATATTAAATATTTATATTTGGTTTTTTTTTTTTTTTTTCAAATGTCATATACTCTTATTATTCATTAATTAACTGAAATCACAGTTATTCACAACTCAAAACATTCAAACTTTCAATAAAATTATTTTCAAACAATAAATTTTTAAAATTATTTTTGTAATTAACAACAATTTTTCTTTCTTTTAACTTAATTTCATTTGTTTAATAAGACAAAATTTTGTGAAAAGCATCACAACATCAGAATAAATTATCAAAATATCATTTTTAGACAAATCAGCCAAACACCAACAGGCAGAGCAAATTCTCTCAGGAAATTTTAAAGTTCAATAGAGTTCAAGATGAGAGTTGCTCAAAGCATTTATGAAAATCATTTAAATCAGTTATAAATTTTAATTTACACCAGCAAGTTAAGTTTCACAACAAACACATCAAATATTTCAACATTTCAATTAACATATGTGTAACAACATTTTTTTCAAAAATTGACTATTAATTTTAAAAGATAATGGTTGGAAAGTAACATAATAAACAATCATCAAATAAATAAAATGTATCTGAACAATAATTTCTTTTATAATTGAGAATTTTTTTTTTTTGAAAAATGTGAAACTTATTTAATAAAATCTATTATTATATGCTCTCAAATTGTATGGTGTTTTTGTACTTCTGTTTGCATTGAAAACATTTTGTTTTTGTTGTGGTGAGTAACTGTTATTGTAAATAACTCTGCTTTTCCTAATGTTAGGATTTGAATTCACTCTTGTAAAATTTTGTCGGTTTGTATCAGCATGCAAATTTGATTGTTTTCCAGGAACAGAAGGATTCACAGGAGCAGGAAGGTTAAATCTAACTCTTTTTACAGATTCTTTTGTTTTTTGTTTGTTAGCTGGGTTAAATAAACATGGCTTCAGGATCACTGTATCTTTTGTAGATTGAATATTGGATGAAGAATTATTTTGTTTTGGATTTACACTTTCACTTCCAGCCTTTTTTTGTTGAGTAAATTTTTGAAGTTCCTTCCTTCTAGGAGGTAATAAAGTAAGTCTATTCACATGGACCAATTGTTCATTCTTCGGATTCATTATGTGTTGTATCAAGAAATTCACTGGTGATGTTTTCTTAATCACACGAAAGGGTCCTTTATTAAAAGAGCTTAGTTTCTTCGACTGTCCCTGGGGCAAATGAGGCGTATACAAGTAAACCAAATCACCAATTTTGATTTCAGGTTGCTTAGCTTTCTTATGTTGTTGTGATATTTGTGAGTTTTCTGCTTTTTCTAAATTTCTCTTAACCAAGTCATACATTTTTTTCAATCGAAATTGTAGATCTTCACCGTATTCATATGTAGAGTCGTATGTAGGGATTTTAAAACCGGAAATGAGTGTATTGGGAACCGTCAAGTCTCTTCCATAGACTAAGTATGCAGGAGATTCACCTGTGGAGGCATGAATTGCATTTCGATGAGCCAAAAGTGCAAATTGGATCAGTCTGTCCCAATTATTTTTATCATCATAAGCAATGTTTTTTAATGACCTGAGGAGAGTTCCATTAAGACGCTCGACACAGCCATCTGAGCTGGGATGATATGGACTTGTAGTAGATTTACTAATACCTAATTTCTCATAAAAACTTTTTGCAGATCTTGATAAAAAATTCGAACCACAATCTGTGACCATAAATTGAGGTATGCCGTGCTGTGCTATAAAATGTTCTAGGCACTGCAAAATGTCATCCGTCTTTATAGAAGCGAGTGGGTACGCTTCAGGCCATCGAGTGAAGTAATCGGTAATCACCAAGATGTATTTTTTTCCTGAGTAAGAGGTAGGCAAGGGTCCAACGCAGTCCATTGCGACCCGTTGAAATGGATAACTTGATCTCGAAAATCTCTGGATTGGAGCTTTATTGTTTTTGTAACCTCTATTGATAACACAGATTTCACACGACGCCACATAGTTACTTGTTTGGGAGTACATCCCTGTCCAATAGTATTTACGACTAATAGAAGCTAAAGTCCTTCTAAACCCGCAGTGAGCATAAGTGGGACAATCATGATGCAACCAAAGTATTTCTGACACAAGTTCTTGAGGAACAACAATTCTCTCTTGGTATTGGTGTCTCAACTTCGGATTCTTGTGGGTGCACCATAAGGTATCATCTTTTCGAAAAAATACTAGACTCTGAGGGTATGGCATAATATTATTTTCTAAGCAATCTATGATCTTGTTACATCTGGAATCAGATTTCTGAGCATTTTTTATTCTTACAAGTAAAGTTGGATGTGCAGAAATTTGTTCAAACTCTTTAATCGGCATGTTGTTGTCATTTTGCATATCTTGTTGATCATTTAAATTATTATCCACAACACAAATTTCATTAGTTTGATTTTCATTTAAATTTCCAAAAACACTTTCACTCAAATTCTCATGAATATTGTTATTGTTGACACTAGGAATTTTTGATACTAAATTAGGAGAATTTTGTTTCTTCGCATTATTGATAACTTTGTATTTAGACACAAATCTGTTGTTAGGAACAACATTCACTGAGTTTGCACAATCATTGACATTTCTTGACAAGTAGTCGGCCACTACATTTGCCTTTCCTGGCTTATGTATGATTTCATAATCAAATTGTGTTAATGAAGCAATCCACCTTGCAAGTCTGGAAGTAGGGTCTTTCAATTTAAATATGAAGGAGAGAGAGCTTTGGTCGCAAAAAATAGTAAAGTTGTTTTCCAATCAGGTAATGTTTATAGTAATTTGTAGCCCATACGACAGCAAGTGCTTCTCTTTCCACCACGCTGTACTTTTGTTCAGCATCATTCAATTTTCGACTCGCGTAAGAAACAGGGTGATAATCTCCATTTTCATCAGCTTGGGAAAGAAAACCACCCAAGGACTGATTCGAAGCATCAGTGTGTAGCACAAATGGTTTGTTAAAATCAGGGAGATTCAATATTGGTTTAGACAAGAGTTTTTTCTTAAGAATGTCAAAGGATTTCTGAGCATCATCTGACCAAACAAATTTCTTTTTGTTGTCCTTGTTTTTTGTTTTTAAAATTTTGGTTAAAGGTACTGATATTTCTGCATAGTTTTTGATAAATTTCCTGTAAAACCCTGTGAGACCAAGGAACTGCCTCACATTTTTCACTGATTTTGGAATTTTAAAATTTTCAACTACTTCAACATTGTGAGGGTCAGGTTGCACTTTTCCTTCAGACACAAGGAAACCAAGGTACTTAATGGTTTTCCTAAAAAAATGACACTTGGAAGGCTTCAATTTCAAACCATGTTTTCCTAATCTTATGAAAATCTCTTCCAATTTCTTTAAGTGTTCTTCAAAAGAGCGAGAAGCGACTATTATGTCATCGATATATATTCCTGAGATTCCAGCCAAAACAAGCGACATAAGTCTTTGAAATGATGCAGGTGCATTTTTCAGCCCAAAAGGAGTTCTAAGCCACTCAAAGTGACCATCGGGAGTTGAAAAAGCAGTCTTTTCATAATCATTTGGATGAAGGCATAGCTGGTAAAATCCAGAGGTCAAATCCAGTGTGCTAAAGTATGTAGCACCAGAAAGTTTGTCAATCAATTCTGCTATGTTAGGAATAGGAAAAACTTCGCTAATTGTCAGATTGTTTAATTTTCGATAATCAGCCACCAGCCTATATGAACCATCAGGTTTCTTCACAAATAACACGGGTGTGTTATAAGGAGAGGTGCTTGGTTGGATAATTTTGGCGTTTAAGAGTTCATTGGTTTGCTTTGATAACTCTTTCTGCAGGTGATGAGGCACACGGTAGGGTTTCTGTCTAATTGGAATATTTGAATTTAAATTAATTTTATGCAAAATGGTGTCGCAGCCTGTTATCTCATTAACAGACTTGGCAAAGACATTTCTGTATTTTTTTAACAAATTTTGTAACAATTTTTTCTGCATGCCATTTATATGTTTCAAATCAAAGTCACGACCCCATACTTCAAATATCTCGTTGTTTTCTTTATGTTGTTCATCAACACTATTTACTTCAGATAAATTTGTCTCTTGCACATGACTAATTATACCCAATTTCATTCCTTTGTTAATATTTATTTTTTCTTTAGAAGGATTTGCCACTCGCGCATATATAAAATCATCTTTTGTCACCTTATATACAGCTCTTGCTAAAAAATAGTTTTGTTCAGTGGAACATTCACTGACATCTCTAGGTTCTAATAAAATTGTAGAATTTTTTTCAAATTTTGAATCAATTTTGACTTTTATGAATGACTCTTCCATAGGTTTCAAAATGCATTTCTGGTATGCTTTGACAAAGTTTAAATTCTCTTTTGGCTGTATTTTTCTCTTTTCTTGGCAAAAAGAACTTGTATTTAAGGAATTCATATCACAATCTGAACTTGTAATTTCACTGACATCATTATCACAGATATTTGAAACGGTTAAGGTCTTGTTGGTTTGCTTATAGTCATTTACTACACTTTGCATTCTAGGATTACTACTGATAAACTCACTATTTTCATTTATACACAGATCTCTAAAATCAATGTCATGGAATTCATTTTGTACATTCAAATAATCTTTTCTGAAATTTTCACAAAAACTGTTATTGTTGTTTCTATAGTCAATGTCCTTTAAATACTGTATGTCATAATTTGCATCAAACTGTAAGTGACTAATTGTGTTGCATTCTTTCATTTCTTCTGATACCACTGCAGTCGTTTGTGATGTACTTGTTTCAACAAAGGGTATGCTGCAATATTTAAAATTGACTCGTTTGTATTTGTAACTTATTGTCACTTCCTTTTTGTTTAGGAAAACACTTCCTAAAATCATATTGTAATTTTTGGGAGCAGGAATGTCCAGGACACAACACTCGATTTCACTTCTTTCGTTAGCAATTGCCATGGGAAAGGATACTTTTCTTTCTACCAAAATATTTTGATTGGAAATTCCCCTCAAAATTGTAGAGGTATGTTTTATTTGATAATTTTCTGGAGGAATATTTTGAAGAGAGCTTTCGTAAATTATGTTAATTGAACTTCCCGAATCAATCAAAGCATTCAATTTTGTATTACCAACAAACACTGCTATAATCGGAAAAGCATTGATACAAGGAGTATCAAAGTCAACCATTGAATTAGTTTCAAAGTTCTGTCTACTAGGATTATATTGGAAGGAAGTCTGATTGTTGTAATTTTGTCTATTGAAATATCTTCTATTACCAAAATTTGGATAATTTCCTCTTCCATAATTATTTCTGTTATTTTGATTGAAAGTTGCAAATTTATAATTATCATAACGATTTTGAAATTGGTTTGAATAGTTTCTTCTATAATTATTTTGATTTCCTCTATATGTGTTTTCAAATGGTCTTCTAAAATATCGGAAACTTCTTTTGGATTTGTAATTTGGATAAGTATTCCCATTTCTCCATTCGTTTCTTCTCGAGGCAGCTGGAGTTCCTCTTTGATTTACTAGGCTTCTGTTTCCTATGCTTTTGTATGGAGTTGAAGTTTGAAAAGAAGTTGAAGGTCTGGATTTCTTTTTTGGCACAATATTCTCAAACTGTTCTTCCGAGAATTCTTCTTCGTTATATTTACTTGTAGAGGGCATATTCAAACTGTCCTCAAAGCTTCTGTTGCTTCTGTCAATTTCTTCTCTTAAAAATGAAAGTTTTTCTTTTCTTTCCGCAGCATTTTCTTCAAACCTCTTCTTCAAAGCTTCATACTCAGTTTTGTTTTCTTTTAATTTGGCTTTTAAATTTTCCAGTTCTTCTTCATGTTTTCTTCTCTTCGACACAGTAAGAGTAACTTCTTCATCTACACAGTCCGAGCTTTCATTCAGGATTTCTTCATGCAATATAGCGACCTGTTTTGCAGCTTCAAATGTTTGTGGATTCGCCGCACATACAGCTTTTCGAATAGTCATCTTTAATCCTTTTATGAAGGAATTTTTCAGAATTGCAGTTCTCAGTGAATTCTCGCCAGAGTTGCATAACTCTTCCGGAAATGCTCGAAAAGAGTCCGCTTCAATTCTCAAGGCAAACTGCCTAATTGTTTCATTATGTTTTTGTTTCAAGTTTACTAAATTTTCTACTTTTTTGGCAATATCTTCTTTTGTTTCAAATTGCTCCTTCAAAGCAAGGATCAGTTCACTAAAGTTTTCACTGTGATTAAGGCGAGGGATTCCCTTAATTAATCTTTCAGCCTGATTCTTTAATTTCAGTTTCAATATGAAAATTTTATCTATGTTCGACCACTCCGCATGTTTTGCCACTAGTTCAAATTTGTCAAGAAAGTCCACAAATGATTCATTTGGAGAACCAGAAAAATCAGGGATAGTGTTTATAAATTGTGAGGAGACTGAGTTTGTTTTGGTTTTTCTTGAACTTGCACTAACCGACACAGATCTTCCAGAATTTGGAGAGAGTCGGGGAGGAGAGCGTGAAGGCACACGAGCATTAGCTCCAGTCTGTGATGAGGAATCAGTGCTTCTACTAGCACGAACAGCTTTGTTACGAGGCATGTTTGATTTTTTTTTTTTTTGAAATGCAACAATCAGTGCGATTAATATTTGTGGTTGTGTGCTTAAAGTGTATATGAAATACTATCAAAATTGAGTTTGTTATTGTTTCTATAAAAATCACTCATATTTTCCCCAAAATATCAAACACAAAATCATATGTCAAAATATATATATATATGTGTGTGGGTCAGACTTATTATTTTTCAATTTCATATTGCCCACAAATTGTCAATTTTTATGCATCAATATACAAATAGAAACCACTTACTTTGATCATACAATCAATACATTTAAACACTTATGCACAATAAATACTCATATATTTCAAATATACCACTTTTTCCTCTTTTTTTTTTTTTTTTCTCAATATGCACAAATTTATAACTTACACCCTGAAAAAGCAAAAAGCCAAAGTTTTACTTTTTTTTTTTTTTTAAATAGAGCAATTAAATTTATTTTCTACCACTCCGTAAGTCAGAACGGCACCAATGTCGCATCGCCGCACAAACACGGCAGCAATGTCATATCGGGAGAGTCCGGGATCAATGTCGCATCGGAACTCTTCCCGACGACAGAGTCATATCGGCGGTGGATTCAGTTCCGGAGTCAAATCGGCGGGGAGTCGAACGAAAGTGAAACCGAAACCGATCTCACGACCGATATGCACAGAAGAATTGGAGATATGCAGATGAGTACATTGCGTCCACACAAAAATCACACATAATTCACTTATAATACTCACATATAACTCATATATATCTCGCGCGTAACCCAGGAGTACTTACGGTCTGGAGACATCAGTCCACAGATGGGTAGAAGAATAAAAGACAGAATTCAGGGTGTGCAAATAATTTAACTCATTATACCAAATATTCATATTTATTCTTAAGTAAGCCATTTAAATTTTATATGTATATTCCAAACAAATTTTACTTTCAATATCCATTTCACAATAATACCTTCGGTAAATACAATCTCTTTCACTAGAGAACTTTATGCAAAGTAAATTAACATTCAGTTAACATTATATCAATCACACTCTTTAGAATCTTTATCAATTTAAATTTCTATATAGACAATTATCAATATATTCAATAAGAATTCCAATTAAAATACGTTAGATTATAAGCCTTAAATTTATACCAGTGCTTGGAATGGAAATTTACTGTTCCACTGTTCATGAATTAGAATTACAGTAATTTTACCTCACCGTTCTGTAACAACAATTCCGTATAATTTTCAGAGCATCCGATCTTAACCTTATAAGGATTGCCGAAGGAAAGTTCCGCAAAATCTCCGCAATGAAGTATCGACATCCGAACTCAATGTTCAATCGAACAAGGGACCACGCCCGGATTCGCCGGATAACGGTCAAAATCACAACCTAAAATAGAAAAATAAAGCATTAAATTTTGAATAAAATTTCAGATCCCGGTGCATTTCTTCCTCGGGCATCTTCTCGGATTAGATTTTGGGAAAAATCAATAATCCACAGCAATATGGGGCCACCGGCCCTACTCTCTTTGTTCCGTTTTCTCCTCCGAAAACTTACATCCGAACTTCTCAAAGTTCTTCTCCAAAAAGCTCCTGAACACCGGCACCAGCGCCCGACAACAGCCAAGAAGCTCTCCCATTGGCTGCCGACCAGAGGAGAAGTTTCGCTTTTCGAAAAACTTCCCACCGCCGAGGCAGGCGCCGCGAAAAAAAACAGCAGAACATTAAATTCACATTCTCGAACGAAACTAGACTTTCACACGTAAATGAATCTAAACGAGGCTTAACACAATGCAGGCGTTGAAAAGGAGAGATTTCCAAGCCGCGATTCTCAAACTGTCGAATCGAACATACATGCGATACGACACCAGTTATCTTAAGAATCCCCAACATCATTCATTTAAAATTTTTTTAATCAAAATAAAATATCTTGTACTTATATGCTCTAACTTTTAACAAGGAGTAAGCAAACAGAGCTGCAACATTCGGGACATTTTAAATATTGCAGCTTTCCCACCCATTGTAAAAACTAGGTTAAAATAATTAAATATAGAAATTATAACTACTACTATACTTCAAAAACTAAGAGTTCGATCAAAAATTCTATTATATATACATGCAGGGATTTTTTTCCAGTGGCAAAGAACAAGATAGACATTATACAAGCAGAACAGATGCTACATATAACCTGAAAAGTCAATATCTCATACACCAGCCAGAACTGTGAACCTGTTAGTCGCCACATGACGCTGCCCCAGCACACCAGTGGGGACCGGAACACATCGCGTCCAACGCCACAACATCCATGTAGGATTTGAACCCATAACCCGGCAGCCGAACGATCGCTAGGAAACGTTTGCCTTGACCGTTCGACCACCGCGTCGGCTGCAGGGTTTTTAAAGAGCTACAAATTATTGATTATTGTTCATGCATGTTGAACTGCGCATGACGTTCAAGACATACGCATTCTTGCCTTTTACGGGTACGTTTGCTCTGTCTCTCTACCCTGACAATGAAGAGTCGTTTATGCATTTGAAATCGGTTGATACTATTTAGCAAGTCTTTATTTTGCTATCACCGATGTTTTCCATTGCAGTCTAGATATTTTAAACTTTATAAATCTATTTTTACCTTGTAATATTAAAGTTTAATACAAAAATAAATGAAAGAAATAAGAAAGCATAAAATTCATTTATATTTTATCAAACTTTTTCAGCTTAAATTACTTTAAAGTTTAATTAAAAAATGCAAAAATAACTGTTTGTTATAACCGCAAAGTTTTGTATTTATAATTGAAGTAATAAATGACAATTTTGCTGTGCTGTTGCATAATACATTTCTACCAATTTGATGTAATACATTGTAAAGCATGTATAGGTCTTTATTAATATAATAATTTAATTTTTAAATCAAATTATTTTGCAATAATAATTAAATGTTACTTTATACACTAAGTACGTTTTAGATACGTCACGTTATACAATGTAATAAATTAAATTTTGTACAATGTAACAAAATTGAGTCACATTTTCTTCCTTTCTACATCTAGGTCGTATTTAAAAATTACTTTAAAATTGCCAGGATGAACTTAAAAATAAATCTCGTATCACATTTTCCTAAGAAACGTTTTTCAAAATCCAACAATCAATCCAACAATCAATCCAACAATCAATCCAACAATCAATCAGTATCGTTTTAAAATTTCAGACTGTCATGTTATCTGACGGGTTTAACGGACTAATTGGACACGTAGCTTGTGCACACAGATTGTTTCTGTCAATATGACATACAGGCTAACAGCAGATACTTAAACCTTAATTATTATTCCAATAAAGATTCCATAATGAAAGTTGAACAGTGTAAACTTCTGTACAGGTAGTTATGTTCTTTAGATAATCTGAAGTGTAACTTTCTCCAATGAATGCATAATTAAATTGGTTTATTAATTGGATAATATTGGCATATTAGTAGTTAGATAAATAATCGATTCATTGAATGGATTAATAATTGACTCACTGAATAGATAAATATTAAGCACACACACATTAATTGTATCAGCAATTAGTTTATTAAATAAAAATATAAGAACATCGACATGTCTACATGTTTTACATGTCTACATGAAAAATTCCAACATTGCCTTCATTAGAAACATGATATTGATATACAAGGTTTCTAGAAACATTTGCACTTGAGTGTACATGTCAGGTCTATCTTTAGGAAAGTGACCACGGTCGATTGAATAAAACTGATTGCAGCGATTTTAATGGAGGATTTAAAACATTAGATTATTAAATTAACCTTTTGCTTACGAGTGGAACAGAGTCAATCCTAAACATAAAACCTCTAAAAAAACAGGTATTTGACATATCTTATCCCAAAGAGTTCAATCCCTCTTTGCAGACATTGGCGTCAAGCAAAATGTCAAGAAACAGATTCAGATGGAGAATAGGCAATTTAATGTTGTAGAGGATTGTCTAATTAGTAGGAATAGACATCATGTACACACAAAACCCGTATAGGGGAGGCAGTAAATAGACTTGTCTATTTTGCTTTGCCGAGTTTGTTATCCCAACTTTTTAATTATCCACTAGAGGCGTTGCAATTGCTGTTTTATGATCGGGCATGTTCACTTAACTATGAATGTAGCCCAAACGTGTCCAATCCTAGATATTGCCTTACAAAGTTATTGGATACTTAAGTACTTTGCCGTTTGTGTAAGAAAGGGACAAAACGTACTTTCCGGAATATGAGTTTGACAGACTTTTGTTTGACAGATAGCTGCAGTAATTCTTTGTCTTACAATCGTGTGTGTTTAGAGGCATAAAACTGTTTTTCATGTGATTAGAGAGCATTCTGTATGGAAAAATGTTATATTTATAAAAAGTTGTTTATCTGTGTTAGTATTAAAAGAAAAATCTATTCCCTACTATAAATATTCATGTTTAAAAAAATATCACTATCATGCTAATACTTATCAATTTGCTAAGTTAGTATCCATGGCAAGGGGGTATTTGTGATCACACATAGCCTCAATCGTTAAAAGGGCCCCTAGGATTATTTATCTAAATTAACAGGAGTGAAACTCAACTCGATTTTCTCATACCAAAATCCATTTTTAGGTAGCTTTATTTATTTTTTTTTGAAAATTTTGGAAGATAAAAAAAAATTCCTCATTAACTATTCAGGGATCTCAGGCTTGGTTTTCAAATATCTGATGCAACCATTTACTACCTTTCTTGCTATTTCTATCCCATCAGTAGGCCGAAATCTTTGTATTTTACTTTAAATTTTACTTTAAATTTTACACATGAATGGACTAATCGATTAGAGAATATTCATCAACAAAGGGATTTTAAAATATGAGCTTACTGACCATTGGAATATAAGTATTCTTCCTTAGAGCTTGAAGTGTAAAAACTCCCTTGATTGAACATTATGTACAACCAAATTAAGTGCATTGTGTAATTCCTCTGACGTCCATGGAATGCAATTTCTTTGGCGCCAATGGATTGCAATTACTCTGACATCAAAATATAAAGATGTATAAACACTTTATTCGTAAATAAAAGTAATTAATTGTAAATACAAATAATATGACATACTTTTGTTTCGCGATGTTAGAACGGATTCACCAAAGTTAATATTGGTGAACAAAGAAACATTGTATAAAAATCCGCTAAGTAAATTCCTTTTCCCCAAAGATAAAATCTTTTTTCCCTTTTTTCAAATCCCCGAAGGGATTTATGTGAAAGATCGGGCAGTTCATGAAGATCAAAATATAGTTGTGGGTGGAAAAGACAAAAAATCCACATTCCACAAAAAACATTGTGTTTATTTTCGTTTGACAAAGACATTGATTTATCGCAGAAAATCTTAGTATAATACATTTTTTGCGTTATTTTGTTTTACAAAGAAATAAAACCTATTTTTTATTTTTAATGGATATATAAGGTATTTGATTGACTTTGTCGAAAATGAAGGTTTAACAGCATGTTTTCCCAGTCTCCCTATTATAATTAAAGAATCGTATATTTCCCAATAATGTAGTTTTTTTTTATTATTATTACAATGCTATAGTACAAACTTTCTTACTAATTATTTAAATACACAAAGTAATGAAACATTTGAAAAGAAAAAGAAAATATTAAAATATAAAGTGATTTTATTTTAGTATGTATATATACTAATTACCAAGTATCCGTCTGTCCGTCTGTCCACCTGTTACGCTTTTTTAAGCACTTCCGGAATAGATAGAGACTTGCAATTTGTTAAACGGGTCGATCGTTCCATAAAACACGCTGGAAAAATCGAATTTTTCGAAAATGTTCTATAGAGGGGTTCCCCACACCAAAATGTTCGAAAAGTGAAATGGCAGAAAAGCATGCATTGCGATGATATAGAAACTTTTAATTTGGTGTACTGGTAAATCGTTCGAAAGGAAGAAAGTGTGCAATTTCAGATTTCCAATATATTCTACTATAGGGTATGGCGCACACCAAAATGTTCGATTTCGAAAAAATTTAACTTTCCCTACAATGCACGGTAAGACAGTATAGGGAAAGTATTGGAATTGTGTCCAAAATCTCAACGAGTTTTCGACGAATCTACACATTTCTAGCATTCTAAAACCCGAAAATGCTATTTTATCGTGACGTCTGTGTATGTGTCTGTCTGTCTGTCTATGCGTCTGTTTGCCTGTGCAATATATGTATCTACTCTAACTGAAATACTAATAGATCAATTGTTTCAAAATTTGGTG
>OX578137.1:30594019-30803285 GCA_951213105.1 Amaurobius ferox
ATATTGTATGAATTTCTCTTGTCATGTATGGCTGTATAAATTCCATACTGTTGGTGTTTTCTTATTGATAAATCCAAAAAGTTTGTCGATCCATCTTCATTGATTGGATTTTCAATTAAGTCCAATTCTTTTGGGTAGAATGCAAAATCTAGGTTTGGCGTTTTATCATAACCCCCCTTTATCACATCATAAACATAACGGAAATAATGTATTTCCGATAATATATGGGTTCCTCTTTTATATTTGGATAGATAAATATTCGCCGATATTGGCGAACATGCTCCACCCATAGGTATGCCCTTGACTTGTTTGTAGAAATGCGTACCGTCATGGAGTATGTTTTCTTTCAAAACTAATTCGACCAAATTCAAATATCTTCTAAAAGTTATATATCGTTTTAAATTGTATTCTTCATGCAATTCTTTCAAAATCAATTGTAGGTTTGTTAAATCGATGTTATTGAACAAATTCCGGAAGTCGTAGCTTCTAAAGCACACATCTTTGTTGCAGTATTTTAGCCGGTCTATGAATTCCTATCCGTTTTTTAACATTATGGAGCCATATCCCTTAATATCAATCATAACGTATTTAAGTAAATACAAAAGTTTTTTATGTGCTAGTTCCAGGTATGATCCGCATCCCACTGTTACTGTTTGGAACTTAACAGGTTTTTTGTGTAACTTGGGAATGAGGATCAAGTATGGAAATTTTATTTTATATCCCTACCTCTTCGCTTATATAGTGCTCTTATTCTTTCAGTTATGATCGATTCATTGCTTGGAATTAAGGCATACATGGCACTATCTTTATAACATTATAACATATTTATAACATTATAACATTATTTATAACATAAAGAGACCAGTGTTGCCAATCGCAATAAATAAAAAGTTGAGAACTGCTGTTGCCAATCTTGAGAAATAAAAAACAGTAATGCTAAAAGGCGATAAATGGTGATATACAACAGTAAGAACTGCAAAATAATGGGGCAGATGATAATAGAAAACATAGAGGCTAAATTATAAGAAGATGTAAATACATGGTAATGCTTATTCAAGAGAAAGTGGATGTATGGTTAATATAAAATGCTAAGGAGAGAATTTAAGTATATTCAACCATTCTAAACTTTTTAACTATACCATTTACTAAATATACGAGATATTTATATAATTTGCTGGTAATTTTTAGCTTACATTTTATAAAGATCCTATTAAATTTAGAACAGTTACTAGTGGTCATAATATTTACTCTACTACTGCGAGTAAATTACTACTAAATTATTTAAATGTTATAAATGATAGTTTACATTTTTCTAACAATAACTACCTTATTCAAAATAATAGTAAATAATTAAAGATTAAATTAGCATCACTAGGTAAATTAATTGGATTTCAATCTTTTGATTGAATAATATTAAGAATCATATGAATAATATTAAGATCGCTGATCTTTATGTACTAATTTTGGCTCTATATAATGCTTATATTATTAATCATTCTACTCATACTATATTTACCAATTTTTCTAAACTTCTCCACTTTGTTCTTTTCAATAATCATATATTTCAAGGTAATAAATTATAGTTAGAAGTCTCAGGGGTTCCACAAGATGGCTGTAGTAGCAGTATATTAGCTAATTTATAGCTTTATCATTATGAAAAATCTTTTACCTCAACATATTATAAAATTTATAGATGTGTTGATGATCTGATATGTTTGGTCTTTACAGACGACTGTGTCATAGATATAAATTTCTATTTGGATAATTTGAAACTAATTCCTAATGAAGCCACTATTAGTAATAACATTAATGTTACGGACTTAAATCTTATTATTGAACCTACTAATAGGATAGTTACTAATTTATATGATAAAAAAGACTATTTTAACTTTAGCATTAATAAAATATTACCATTTAATTCCTGTAACTCAATTCAATTGTTTAGAAATATTATTCTTAATCATCTTTTTAGAATTTATAGATTATCAGATAAAAAATTTCATGCAATGCATATTAATAAGCTACAAATTACCAGAAAATTATATAAATATCCCGTATATTTAGTAAATGGTATGGTTAAATGTTTGGAATGGTTGAATATACTTAAATTCTCTCCTTAGTATCTTATATTAGTCAGACATCCACTTTCTCTTGAATAAGCATTACCATGTATTTACATCCCCTTATAATGTAGCCTTTATGTTTTCTATTATCATCTGCCCCATTATTTTGCAGTTCTTACAGTTGTATATCACCATTTATCGTCTTTTAGCATTAGTGTTATTTATTTCTCAAGTTTGGCAACAGCAGTTCTCAACTTTTATTTATTGCTATTGGCAACATTGGTCCCTTTATGTTATAAATAATGTTATAATGTTATAAGTAATGTTATAATGTCATAAATATGTTATATTGTTATAAAGATAGTGCCATGTATGCCTTAATTCCAAGCAACGAACTTTTATTTTTTGCGATTAGCAACATTGGTCTAAAATACTTGAACATGATGAAGAGTTTTATCGAAATGCATAATTCATTTGTTTAGGCCTAGGGCTTATCCATGTGTAAAGTTTTAATGCTTGGATTTTATTTGATTTTCTATTATCAATTACTTTCCATTGATGTTTGTTGTTTGTCTTCAGCTTGATGACTAAAATTTGCATTTTATTTTTTACTTGATTGATGATTCTCTGTTTGATACGTTTGTATTTCATAGGCATGTTTTTATATTGAGTTTTTTTGAGTTACAACTTCTCTCTATTCTATAGTTGGGTTTTCAAACTATTATATAGATACAGGGTGATTATAATTAAAGTTCCGATTTTAAAACTCTGTAAAGCAAGAACCACTGGTCATAATGACCTGAAATTTGACCTGAGTATACGTGAAGCAATGTAATTTTGTTTGGAGGAAAAAAAATTACTTCAAAAATGTACCAAAAATGGCAATGTATGAATCCAACATTGAATTTGCTTGACGAAGAACGAAAAAATTGGCAAAAATTGGCAAAAAGCACACCTCTAATCTGGAGGTATGCGAATTAAGACTAGGCATGCGCACCGCACATTACAGTTGTGATAAAACGAGGAGCGCATGCAATTCTCTTTGAGTGCCTTGTCATGACTCTGTCACTGAAGGATCGTGCTTTGCTCGTAAAACTTTTCTACCAGAACGGTGACTGTGCGTGAACTACTCTCAGGACGTTCGACAAACTTAGCTGACTTAAAAGCACGCATTACGCACCACATCTACAGCATCACCTCTGATACACTCCGATCTGTTGTGAAACATGCTGTTTTGCGCTTCCAACTCGCAGCTGAGTACGGGGGACAGCATATTGAACATTTCTTGCGTATTAGGTGTTTGTTTCATGTTTTCATGATGTTTCAATCAATTATTAAATTAAGTGATGTTGATTCAACTGTCGTTTTCTTTAGTTGACTATTGGTTTCTTTCGGCTAACAACACCCCGTGCTTGGAAAATACAGCGCCGTCTATCGGTACATTTTTGAATAATTTTTTTTCCTTCGCCAAACAAAATTCCATTGCTTCATGTATACTCATGTCAAATTTCAGGTCTTTCTGACCAGTGGTTCTTACTTTACAGCGTTTAAAAATTGCAACTTTAATTATAATCACCCCTGTACTGTATATTTATTTATATATATATATATATATATATATATATATAAAGTATAAAAATAAATTATAATTTGAAAAAAGAAGGAAGTCTTAGCGAGAAGCTTACTTAATGGCGGTAAGGGGTTGTGACCTTACACCCCTGTTGTCAACATGCATGTCATAAATGACGCGGTATATACTTCAGCCAGGGCTGGCGTCCAGGAGTGCAATGCCGCAGCATTTATGACATGCATGTTGACAACTGGGGTGTAAGGTCACAACCCCTTACCGCCATTAAGTAAGATTCTCGCTAAGCCTTCCTTCTTTTTTCAAATTTTAAATTCGTTTTATACTTTTTATATTTATATCGTGTATAGTATTTGTAGCTGTTTTGCGCATAAAAGCTATAACACTTCAATATCTTTAATAACTTCCAATTTCCATCTTATATATTATATATATATATATATATATAGTAGAAACAGAACTTTTGAGTGGATTCTGAAAAAAATGTAACTAAACATTGAAAAAACGAGTTTTGAGATAAACGAGTGTAACTAAAAAATGGCAATGTTCATATCAGAAAGCAGAAATATTTTGAAGCTTTTTTTAAATTATTCTAGTGTTTTTAACTTTTATGCGATACATCGTTACTACAAAGATGAAATCTCAAACTTTTGGAATAGATTTTAAAAATAGAATTAGATTTTTCGTTAATTTTTGTATGATGATCCCATAACTTAATTTTCATTGCATTCTCAAGTAGATATCTCTGAGTAGGTATCGAAAATCCGCTGTGGCGAAAAAAAAAACATCGTCCGAAGTTTAAAAGAACAAACCACATAAAGCATCTCACGTCTTTTGCCAATGCATGCCCCGTTTAAAAAAGGGTTCAACAACATAGCTGTAATTTTGTTTGATTTATACACAGTTTAGCAATAAATCTGCAAATATTTCCTTTTCATCAAGTACTGCTGACCTTCCCTGTTGAATTGAAATAAACTCTAAAACTCATCTTTTTCAGTTGTTATACAAGGAGACTTTCAAAAACCTCTATATAAATATTTGCTCCAAAGGAGAAAATACTATCGATAGAACCTAAAAAAACAGAACCTGCCAAATATTGAATTTCTTGGTATTATGTCATATTATTGCAATATTATTTAAGTGGATGGGGAGGGAAGTTGAGGTGAAGTGAGGAAGAAAAATACAATAAAGGCCGTTTCCTTAGATATGGCTGCATTGTACAGAAAAACACATCGAAATAAACTGCTTAGATACGTCGTATTAAATAAAAGAGTACAAAGCAAATAGTTTAGATTTTACTTTTAATTTAAATTGATTGCCTGGAAGAAGATATTTGTGTGTGTTTTATCTTGGTTTGAATTGACTTCTATTTTCCATAAAATACTAAGTGGGGTGGAGTGTTTAATTTTCGCTAACTCTTTCCCCTCATACTTTGTTACAGTGAGAACAGTAAAATTTTTACATGAAGCGTGGTGCACACATTCATCAGTTTATTTTCCTACATAGTCGATAGTGCACCACTAAAAGCCAAATATAGTATATTAGTAGTTGAGATTATTACTAAATTAAAATAAAACCTGAAAGAATCAGATACTGTAATTTAAAAATAAAATCGTCCCAATTTCATCCACATTTTAATTTTTATTATAAAAGATTAAATAAATCGTCCTTGTCTTGTGTTATTCTGCAGTGTATTCAAAAGTTTCTTGAAATCAAATGCAAAATCCTTTTCCGGAATATAATATTTTTCCGGTAGGTGGTATTTGAGTGGTATTTAAAAAAAATTTGGAGTTTACATTTTATAGAGTTTCCCAAGAAAATGAATAACATTTTGTAAAATAAAAACTTCAATAAAATTCTTCACTATAAATTGCTCGATAATTATTTATAGACAGCTAGCACGTTCAGTTTTCGCCATTTCATCTGGATAATCCGACCACAGACTTCGCGTCAAAATATCAAATTATTTTATTAACTTGCTTTTCGCGATGTGAATTAAACTTACCTGACCAGAATTTACATTCATGTTAATCTATAAACGAACCTGACGGCATATAACACGTACTTGAATATGTTCATTTTCGAATCTAATCCGTTCGAAACTTACCATTCATTAAATCACCAGTCATCTTAAGAATCCCCAACATCATTCATTTAAAATTTTTTTAATCAAAATAAAATATCTTGTACTTATGCTCCAACTTTTAACAAGGAGTAAGCAAACAGAGCTGTAACATTCGGGACATTTTAAATATTGCAGCTTTCCCACCCATTGTAAAAACTAGGTTAAAATAATTAAATATAGAAATTATAACTACTACTATACTTCAAAAACTAAGAGTTCGATCAAAAATTCTATTATATATACATGCAGGAATTTTTTTCCAGTGGCAAAGAACAAGATAAACATTATACAAGCAGAACAGAAGCTACATATAACCTGAAAAGTCAATATCTCATACACCAGCCAGAACTGTGAACCTGTTAGTCGTCACATGACGTTGCCCCAGCACACCAGTGGGGACCGGAACACATCGCGTCCAACGCCACAACATCCATGTAGGATTCGAACCCATAACCCGGCAGCCGAACGATCGCTAGGAAACGTTTGCCTTGACCGTTCGACCACCGCGTCGGCTGCAGGGTTTTTAAAGAGCTACAAATTATTGATTATTGTTCATGCATGTTGAACTGCGCATGACGTTCAAGACATACGCATTCTTGCCTTTTACGGGTACGTTTGCTCTGTCTCTCTACCCTGACAATGAAGAGTCGTTTATGCATTTAAAATCGGTTGATACTATTTAACAAGTTTTTATTTTGCTATCACCGATGTTTTCCATTGCAGTCTAGATATTTTAAACTTTATAAATCTATTTTTACCTTGTAATATTAAAGTTTAATACAAAAATAAATGAAAGAAATAAGAAAGTATAAAATTCATTTATATTTTATCAAACTTTTTCAGTTTAAATTACTTTAAAGTTTAATTAAAAAATGTAAAAATAACTGTTTGTTATAACTGCAAAGTTTTGTATTTATAATTGAAGTAATAAATGACAATTTTACTGTGCTTTTGCATAATATATTTCTACCAATTTGATGTAATACATTGTAAAGCATGTATAGGTCTTTAATAATATAATAATTTAATTTTTAAATCAAATTATTTTGCAATAATAATTAAATGTTACTTTATACACTAAGTACGTTTTAGATACATCACGTTATACAATGTAATAACTTAAATTTTGTATAATGTAACAAAATTGAGTCACATTTTCTCCCTTTCTACATCTAGGTCATATTTAAAAATTACTTTAAAATTACCAGGATGAACTTAAAAATAAATCTCATATCACATTATCCTACGAAACGTTTTTCAAAATCCAACAATCAATCAGTATCGTTTTAAAATTTCAGACTGTCATGTTATCTGACGGGTTTAACGGACTAATTGGACACATAGCTTGTGCACACAGATTGTTTCTGTCAATATGACATACAGGCTAACAGCGCAGATACTTAAATCTTAATTATTATTCCAATAAAGATTCCATAATGAAAGTTGAACAGTGTGAACTTCTGTACAGGTAGTTATATTCTTTAGATAATCTAAAGTGTAACTTTCTCTAATGAATGCATAAATAAATTGGTTTATTAATTGGCTAATATTGGCATATTAGTAGTTAGATAAATAATCGATTTATTGAATGGATTAATAATTGACTCACTGAATAGATAAATATTACGCACATTAATTGAATCAACAATTAGTTTATTAAATAAAAATAAACGAACATCGACATGTCTACATGAAAAATTCCAACATTGCCTTCATTAGAAACATGATATTGATATACAAGGTTTCTAGAAACATTTGTACTTGAGTGTACATGTCAGGTCTATCTTTAGGAAAGTGACCACGGTCGATTGAATAAAACTGATTGCATCGATTTTAATGGAGGATTTAAAACATTAGATTATTAAATTAACCTTTTGCTTACGAGTGGAACAGAGCCAATCCTAAACAAAAAACCTCTAAAAAACAGGTATTTGACATATCCTATCCCAAAGAGTTCAATCCCTCTTTGCAGACATTGGCGTCAAGCAAAATGTTAAGAAACAGATTCAGATGGAGAATAGGCAATTTAATGTTGTAGAGGATTGTCTAATTAGTAGGAATCGACATCATGTACGCACAAAACCCGTATAGGGGAGGCAGTAAATATACTTGTCTATTTTGCTTTGCCGAATTTGTTATCCCAACTTTTTAATTATCCACTAGAGGCGTTGTAATTGCTGTTTTATGATCGGGCATGTTCACTTAACTATGGATATAGCCCAAACGTGTCCAATCCTAGACATTGCCTTACAAAGTTGTTGGATGCTTAAGTACTTTGCCGTTTGTGTAAGAAAGGGACAAAACGTACTTTCCGGAATATGAGTTTGACAGACTTTTGTTTGACTGCAGTAATTCTTTGTCTTACAATCGTGTGTGTTTAGAGGCATAAAACTGTTTTTCATGTGATTAGAAAGCATTCTGTATGGAGAAATGTTATATTTATAAAAAGTTGTTAATCTGTGTTAATATTAAAAGCAAAATCTATTCCATACTTTAAATATTCATGTTTAAAAAATATCACTATCATGCTAATACTTATCAATTTACTTAGTACACATGGCAAGGGGGGATTTGTGATCACACATAGCCTCAATCGTTAAAAGGGCCCCTAGGATTATTTATCTAAATTACAGGAGTGAAACTTAACTCGATTTTCTCATACCAAAATCCATTTTTAAGTAGCTTTATTTATTTTTTTTTGAAAATTTTGGAAGATAAAAAAATTCCTCATTAACTATTCAGGGACCTCAGGCTTGGTTTTCAAATATCTGATGCAACCATTTACTAACTTTCTTGCTATTTCTATCCCATCAGTATGCCGAAATCTTTGTATTTTACTTTAAATTTTACATTTGAATGGACTAATCGATTAGAGAATATTCATCAACAAAGGGATTTTAAAATATGAGCTTACTGACCATTGGAATATAAGTATTCTTCCTTAGAGCTTGAAGTGTAAAAACTCCCTTGATTGAACATTATGTACAACCAAATTAAGTGCATTGTGTAATTCCTCTAACGTCCATGGAATGCAATTTCTTTGGCGTCAATGGATTGCAATTCCTCTGACATCAAAATATAAAGATGCATAAACACTTTATTCGTAAATAAAAGTAATTAATTGTATATACAAATAATATGACATACTTTTGTTTCGCGATGTTAGAACGGATTCACCAAAGTTAATATTGGTGAACAAAGACACATTGTATAAAAATCCGCTAAGTAAATTCCTTTTCCCCAAAGATAAAATCTTTTTTCCCTTTTTTCAAATCCCCGAAGGGATTTATGTGAAAGATCGGGCAGTTCATGAAGATCAAAATATAGTTGTGGGTGGAAAAGAAAAAAAATCCACATTCCACAAAAAACATTGTGTTTATTTTCGTTTGACAAAGACATTGATTTATCGCAGAAAATCTTAGTATAATACATTTTTTGCGTTATTTTGTTTTACAAAGAAATAAAACCTATTTTTTATTTTTAATGGATATATAAGGTATTTGATTGACTTTGTCAAAAATGAAGGTTTAACAGCATGTTTTCTCAGTCTCCCTATTATAATTAAAGAATCGTATATTTCCTAATAATGTAGTTTGTTTTTTTATTATTATTACATGCTATAGTACAAATTTTCTTACTAATTATTTAAATATACAAAGTAACGAAAAAGTCGAAAAGAAAAAGAAAATATTAAAATATAAAGTGATTTTATTTTAGTATCTATATATACTAATTACCAAGTATCCGTCTGTCCGTCTGTCCACCTGTTACGCTTTTTAAGCACTTCCGGAATAGATAGAGACTTGCAATTTGTTAAACGGGTCGATCGTTCCATAAAACACCCTGGAAAAATCGAATTTTTCGAAAATGTTCTATAGAGTGGTTCCCCACACCAAAATGTTCGAAAAGTGAAATGACAGAAAAACATGCTTTGCGATGATATAGAAACTTTTAATTTGGTGTACTGGTAAATCGTTCGAAAGGAAGAAAGTGTGCAATTTCAGATTTCCAATATATTCCACTATAGGGTATGGCGCACACCAAAATGTTCGATTTGCCGAATAAATGAGTAACGACTCCTTTAAATTTTGATAGAGGCTTGAAATTTTGTACATGTGCTAATCATTTAATGCAAACACCTAAGACGAATAGAACTTCTCAGAAATGTTCGATTAAGGGGGTGCTCCTGAGAAAAACGTTCGAAATATGAAATATTAAAAAAAACATGCTTCCGTATGAGATAGAAATTTCATATTTGGTGTACGGGTAGATCATTTGGAAGGAAGAAAGTGTACAATTTCAGTTATCCTATATTTTCCACACACTAAAATGTCCGATTTTCGGGATAAAGGAGAAATGCCTCTATTGAAACGTAATGGAGGCTTGATATTCGGTATATGAGCGAATCATCTGATAGAAAACCTAAGAAGAATGGAGGTTTTTTTTTAATGTTCATTTAAGGAGGTGGGTACTCCACACAAAAACATTCGAAAGATAAAATGATAAAAAAAAGCATGCTCTGCGATAAGATAGAGACTTCAAATTTTGTGTACGGGTAGATTGTTGGAAAGGAAGAATGTATGTAATTTCAGTGTTCCAACATTTGCTACTGTAGGGGGTCCCTCACACTAAAATATTCGATTTGACGGACAAATGAAAAGCGCCTCCTTTACAATGTGATGGTAGCTTGAAATTTGGTATATAGGCTAATCATTTGATAAAAAATCCCAAGAAGAATACAGTTTTAAATACAGAAATGCTCATTTAAGTTGAATCTGCATAGAAAAACGTTCGAAAGGTGAAATGATAATAAAAGAATGCTTCCCGATATGATAGAGACTTTAAATTTGGTGAACCAGTAGATAGTTTGAAAGGAAGAAAGTGTGCAATTTCAGATTTCCAATATTTACTACTTTGAGGGTGCCGCACACCAAAATGTTCGATTTACCGAATAAATGAGTAACGCCTCCTTAAATTTTGATAATGGCTTGACATTTGGTGCATGGGTTGATCATTTAATGAAAACACCCAAGACGAATAAAGTTTTTCGAAACTATTCATTTATGGGTGTGCTCCACAGGAAAATATTCGAAAGGAGAAATGATAAAATAGCATTTTTCGGGATGAGATAGAGACTTTAAATTAGTGTACGTGTAGATAGTTCGAAAAGAAGAAATGCGCAATTTAAATTTTCCAATATTTTCTTCTTTAGGGGGTCTATACACCAAAATATTCGATTTGCCGAATAAATGTGAAACGCGAATTATTCGAAAATTTACACTATTCAGGGGTTCTTTATTGAGAGACCGTTGATTTTCAACGGGTATTCGGCTAGTTGTATTCTAAACAACCAAAGTGTTTACCTACAAAACATGGTAATGTATAAGAAAAGTATTGGAATCGTGTCGAAAATTTCACCTCGAGATTTCGACGGATCTACACGTTTCAGCACTTTCGAACGGGAAAAAACTATTTTTATCTTGACGTCTGTGTGTCTGTGTCTAAGTGTCTGCCAGTATGTCTGTCTGTGCAGTGTATGTATCTACTCTAACTCAAAAACTATTCAACGAAATGTCTCAAAATTTTGAAGAATGTCTCGTGTTGGATACCCTGGTGCTGATTTGGTACGATTTTTAAAATTAGAACCTGCTGTTTTTGCGAAATGACCCCAGAAATTTTTAATATCTGAAATAAAAAAACTACATATGCTCAAATGTATCAATAAAATGCTTGTTTTATACGTAATTTTGGACGACAAAATGAATAATATCAATCCAATAACTCTAGAACTAACCTTTTCTCGAGATATTTTAGTTTTTTTTGTATTTTTGCAATATCGCCTTTGAAAATACATTCAGTCGCCAACATAAAATGAAAATTAAATTGAAACAGCAAATTTACTGCAATTTTGAATAATTATCTGTGTATTTTTGTGCAATTAAACTTAATTTATTAAATTACGAAAGAAGTAAAGAGGAAATGAATTTGAGCCTGTAGGTAAAATCATGTGCTGCAAACACCAGATTTTTAGAGTTGTGATCCTAAATTTGTAGATGAACCAGGAAACTCTACTCTTAAGAGTTATGGGGAAAATTTCAGTAAGAAACAAAAATATGTACATCGTTAAAAAAATTTCCTTCCTCCTTGAAAAAATTTAACTTTCCCTACAATGCACGGTAAAACAGTGCAGGGAAAGTATTGAAATTGTGTCCAAAATCTCAACGAGTTTTCGACGAATCTACACATTTCTAGCATTCTAAAACCCGAAAATGCTATTTTATCGTGACGTCTGTGTATGTGTCTGTCTGTCTGTCTATGCGTCTGTCTGCCTGTGCAATATATGTATCTACTCTAACTGAAATACTAATAGATCAATTGTTTCAAAATTTGGTGGGTAAGTTTACATTGCTGAGTACAAGACTTCGTTTGAGAAAAAACCGAACTATGCGGGAGTCGAGACAAATCCGGGTCTTCGGGATTGCTATTAGGTGCTATTAGATTGCTATTAGATGCTATTAGATTGATGAAGCTATTAGATGCTATTAGATTGATGATGCTATTAGAGTGCTATTAGATGATACTAGATTGCTATTATATTGCCATATTTGTCTACGTGTTAACAATTATTTGAATTACCTTATATTTCCTCTTTTGAAAATAAGGCTAGGCCGTAGCTGCGACCCCCTTAGCCTGATATCACATTTTAATTTAGATCGACTACCAACTTAGGAGAATTAAATTTATTTTTACCTTAAAACCGCACGGTATAGAAAATCGAACCATATATTGAGCTCAGATATATTCCAGCCACACTAGTTCTGCCGTATATGAAATTACTTGAATAACCTTACGACGCATTTTTGACAACAGACCTTTCAGTCTTATTTACGTACGACAAGTCAAATCGTAAAAAGAAAATTGTGAAGGAGCCTTCATGTGGTGGCAAATGGTGTGTATAAATCGTTTTTGATGGAAGTATTAAGCATTTTTATTCTTTTTTGCATTTTGCACCGCTCAAAAACCGAAAGGAACATCCCTAGACCTGGTAATGGAAATCCTTGGTGAACAGTCCTACCACTTAGGAATTCAATGTTGACCCCATATCAATCATCATCTATATAAAATCTTGAGAAATATGGGTTTCAAAGAAAAACAAATTGAATTGGAAGTGGAAATCCTTAGTAAACAACCCATTCTCCTCCGAAATTAAATGTTGAATGTATATCAGTCATCATCTAAACTGTGTAACATCTCCAGATGGAAATGCCTAGTGTGCCATTTTACGCTCTTCGAAATTTGATGCTGAACTCAAATCAGTTAGTATCTAAGCCATATCTATAAACAATCATGAAAAATAGATATGTCAAGGAATTTTTTTTAACATGAAGTGGAAAAGACACCCGAAGTAAAAAATTCTTCGTAACCACCCTATCTCATTTAAATTTTGATGCTGATTATACAACATGCATCATATAGACTCTATTTATAGCCAATCGTGAGAAATATGTATTGCAAATAAAACCAAAATTTTTGAACTGGTATCGATAAAAAGCAAGGAAGTTATAAATCGTGAATGACCACTCCTATTCTTCTTCGGAAGTTGATGCTGATTTCAAATCCATCGTTATCTGTGCTCTATCCATAGCAGAACCTCAGAAAAAGATGTTTCAAATAAATATAATTCGTAAAAGCAATAGGGCAAAAAATTGCCACTAATGAATTGCCACACTTAAATAATGGTTTAATATTTAAGCATAAATTAAAGACACAAATCATAGATAAAAAGCTCATTTAATCAAATAAAATCATCCTATAAGACGTACAAATATTAAAAGGTTATGGCGCTTTCGGGCATCACCATACTCTTCATCAGTGGCTGTATGAAAAATTACCGTTGAAACAAGATTATATATAGACCAAATCAGCAGACAAAATTTGCATAAATTAGCTACGGAATAATGACAATTAAATGTTATAAACAAGCTATTAAAGATTAAACAATTACAAAATTACAATAAAAATGTTATAAATGGGAGATTTAAAATTCAAACAAGTATTAAATACAAATACAAAAGCAAAGACAATGAAACATGCCCAAATTTCAGTCAAAAATAAATTACATTAAAATGAAACGTCACATCAGATGATTGTGTAGAGGTTTGGCACGCATAGGGTCAACAAAGAGGCGACAAGCGTAACTTAAAATTTGCACAGGATCAAAATCACAAATGGAATCACGGTACATATAAATAACCAGGGATTCATAAAGACGAATATTCCGAGGGTTATTTCAACGAACTAAAAGGAGAGTTTTTTAAAAAAAAAGTTGAAAGTTATCATTAACAACACATTGGGCAAGAGCCGTAGAAAGTTTACCATTCTCGATGTCACGAGCATATTCAGCTAAACGGATACCAACAGTAAGTTTAATATTACCAATGTAAAACTTGTAGTCATTATCAGGAGTTACAAGGGGTACAACGTACAGAGTGTACGTTGTACCCCTTTTAACTCCTGAAAATGACTACAAGTTTTATATGGCTTTAGCATGGCTTTTTAAGTTATATCTATCCCTAAACTTATCCGTACGTTATCTTATGTACGTACGTACCTTATCCACGTATCTTATATACTTAAACTTATCCATAGTTTAATGTTGAATACTTAAAAAAAGTTTAATGTTGAATACGTAAAAACTATGGAATTTGCTTTAAGTGTCATAACTCATCCATTGGACTTATAGTACTGTCGCAATCGCTTCACTAAACAAAATTTTCTTGTCAAACAACGTGGGTGGCAATCCGCTAGGGAACGTCAATTTTCCCAAAGATAAAATCGTTCTCCCTAGATGCACCTCCAATGGGATTTGTGTGAAAGATCAGCCGGTACCTGAAGATCAAGTTACAGACTCTGGTGAAAAAAGGAAAAAAAAACATTTTCCCTGAAAACCTTTTTATTTTTCTGTGGTAAAGACAGTGATTTATTCCTGCTATTCTTAATACTATCAGAGTTTGTTTAAGCATAAATTGTTTATCAAAACTTAAATATGATTTGAATTTGTATTTTAAAAAAATTTAACTGGATATTTATGTTTACTTAATAGTTTTATATAGAAACCGTGAATTTGTAACAAAATGGCTAAAAACTGATGCTTATAATTTTAATATCATTTTTGATATAATGACGTTGAAAACACTAAAGTATTTTAGGCTTTGTACCTAGTAAAATTTAACATTTAAAATAAATTTTCCAAAATTTAAAACATATTATCTTTAATAATTTTGATTATAAATCAACATGTAAGGAAATACAATATTGAAACTTACTAATAGTATAAATGAAGTGAATTACCAATTGTTAATGTTAAATCAATGGACATTTTCATCTCAAAAATTAATTGATTTGCTTAGATCCTTGTTCTTTCTTTACTATGTGTGAGACCAGGATTCATGTAGACAGTTTTATATGTGGATTTATGATATCCAGCAGTTCAGGAAATGACATCAGACGGCAGAACCCCAATGTGTTGCATCTCTGATCCGAGAGATTAGCAAATGCCATAAATAAGGGGGCTTCAAGTACAGATTGGGTCAAGCCAGAGTAGTTACTGGAGGCTAAAGGAAAAACCATGAGATTGGTGAAAATGCTAACCAATACGAAAGTGTTACCTCTTCGCCCTGAGGTCAACCATTGGTTGTCGAAGAGGCGTATCAGACCTCAGGCTCAAAGAGGTGGTAACCGTGACAAGTCTCTACAGAATCAGAGATGAAAGTAGTAGATCAGTTAGAGTAAAAGAGATATAAAACAGATTCAGAGTAATGTAGTGAGGGATGTAAGTTAGAAAGAAGAGTAAGAGGCAGATCAGTAACAAGCTACCACAGTAAGAAGGAAGATGCCTACTTAAATATTCATAAAGTTACACGCACGTCGTGATGATGTGTCAGCTTTCAGACTAGAGTCAGTAGTGTACCGTCATAAAATGGAGGCAAAGGTTGCCGAAGAGGCAATGTGCGAAAGGCAGTAGGCTTTAGTGTCAATGTCCAAAGACAAACTTGGAGGTATGCGCATATCAAATATTATGGAAGGTCGTAATCAGTTTCATAATAATAAGTTAGTTGGTCTCACATGCGCAATCTCCTCCTTAAATATATGTGGTAATTGCTATAATTAATTTAATAATGAATAGAATGTTCTTAATAAATAATGTTATTTTAAAGTTAAAATGAGAGTGCAGTTAATTGTGAGTAGTATTATGCAAACAGATTTTATTTCAGGAACTCATATTAAAGATTTACTGGTGGGTTTTAAAGTTATACAATGCAAATGTTTCACGACTTGCGATCAACGGCCATGTTTAAGAGTTCAAATTTAATATATGATTTGCATATTTAAATTTTGTAATGTGCACCACACTATGATACTAGACAATAGATCAAATATTTCTGAAACAGTGATATTATTCACTTATGTGTACGTGCTGATCCTGAATATGAACTTAATAATTCTGGATTAGCTCTAGTTTTCAAGACGAGGGGGTGGAATTCAGTAGAAATAGCTTGCAATGATTGTACAAACCCTGTTGTATATCTACGAGAACCTAGTATGCAAACATGTTATTGAAAAGGCACATGTTGCGCTGCCATCTACCCGGCAAACTGTGCTATCAGTGATTCAGGGAAATGTTTCATCTGGGCATTATTACCCTCGAAAAAATATACCAAGAGAAATGAAATACAGCAATGCCAACAGACTATTGTTAGACCTTTGTGAGAAATTCGCCAAAAACATATTAAAAGCTACAAGTTTCCTCTGTGAGAATTATAATAGGGTATGCATATGTAAATCTGTAAAACTTGTCTTATATTTCAAAAACTCGAATTTATCTAATACACTACCCGACAAAGAAAATGCAACACCATGAAGCTTTAGTCGTATAATTATGCAAATTGCGAGACACATGCAGCTGGCCATTTTATGCAAATTATCTGAAATGCAAGTGGGTCACGTGATAAGTGTTGTGGTCACGTGTTGGTCACTGGATTAGTGTTGCGGTCACGAGTAGGTCACGTGTTGTTTAAGAGGTGCCAGGCCGATGACGCGGAACTCCGTTTCAGCATTTGGACGATCATACGAAGAAGATTCATTTTAGGCCGACGGCTGGGTGATCGTACTGGCGTATACGGTATACCGGCTGAAATACGCTTAGATGCATTCTACTGCGTAAAAAATTTGGAGAAGATGGATGAAGAAGGGCATGTGAATCGTGTCTCTGGCACAGGTCCATCCAGATGTACATCAGCAAGCGTTGATCGACGCATCCGAAGGCATGGGGTGGAGGTTCTACAAACGACGACTGTCGACACTCTGACGAATTTGCAGGATACATTCATTGGATGTTCCAGTATTAGCGAAAACAGTTTTTAGACGATTGGCCGAAAGCGGCTTGCACTCAAATCGTCCTTTACGAAGACTGCCATTGACGACAAGATACCGACGTGAGAGATTGCAATGGTGTCGGGCCCGAGCCTCTTGGGCGACTGGATGGGACAGTATAGTGTTCAGCGACGAGTCTCGGTTCTGTTTGTCGCATGACATTCACTGTGTGAGAGTCTGGAGTTGACGTGGGAACAGATTCAATCCTGATGCGGCTGTTGAACGCCATACTGTTCTGCAATATAGTATCATGTTTTGGGGTGCCATCGGCTTCGATAGCAGATCACCTCAGGTTCGTATCAGAGGCACAATGTCGGCACGACGATATGTGTATAAGGCACGGCGGCCGGTTGCAATGTCCTACCATCATCGGTTGGAAAGTGATGTTTTCCAGCAAGATAATACGTGACTAGACACTAAAACCATCCCAGCAGATGAGCCTTGTCAGGTATCCAGATTTTAGCTACCGTTGTCTCCAGATCTCTTATCCATCCAGCATGTATGGGACATGTTTGGCCGCCGTTTGACTGCCCTGCCCCGCCTCAGAGGACGACTTGTAGAGGATGGTTAAAGGTCGATCCCTCATGTTATCCATCCCTCAGGAAACTATCCACACGCTCATTGCATCTGTTCCTCGAAGGGTTGCTGCTTATATCACTGTAAGAGGTGGTACTTCTGCCTTCTGATTATTTGTCTATGCCATTATTGTATTGCATTATTCTTCTGGAATTAACATCACTTATTTATATATGTCATCTATGTTTCTGTGTCCTTTATCATCACACTATATTCCCTCTTGCATGGTGTTGCATTTTCTGTGTCGGGTAGTGTGTGTTACTGAATATTTTTGCACACCAATCACTATGTAATAAACATTTATTAATCTTAAAGTCAAGCAAAAAGTCAAAATTTAATGTCCGGTGTAATCAAGTCAGGCACATTTTTTTCACATCAGTACTTGAAATGTTTTACTATTTTATAATATTATATTTTTGGTATTGTAACCAAACTGTATGCAGGATTCCCCTTCATGTATTGCAGAGAAAGAAAATCATTATAGTATTTCAATGCATAACGTATCATCTGGACAGTCGGAGATCAGTGGTTGGATTCCCTCCTAACAGTTAGCTATAAAAAAATTCTACTAACATTTACGATAGCATATTCGATAGCAATATATGAAAGCATTATCTGAGAAATATAAAGCTGATGTCACGTGTCAAATGTTTTAAATTACAAAGTTTGTCAGTTTGAAATATGTAAATAAGCTAAAATGTTTTGATAAATAATACTGAAAAATATTAATGAAGATAGATAATACAGTTTCATAAATATATATATTTTAACAACTCTTTAATAAATTACATTAAAAGGCAATTTATTAAAGCTTTGTCAAAATGATTTTGTATGAGTTTGTTCTTTGTTATTTTTACTTAAGTACAATTTATTTGCGTTCTGTTATATGTTTCTGTAGATTTCGATTACCATTAAAACTAAATTAGAACTGAATTAAGTTAAATGTTTTAAACTTAAACATAAACAATATTAAATGCTTCAATTCTGTTGAAATTTACACAAGTGATTCACTAAAGAAATTCATTGCTTAAAGAATTGTGTAAAGTAGCTCAGAGGGAACTCCATTTACAGTAAATATAAAATGATTTTCCTCCTTATGCATCCTCACAGGGATATACTTGGAAGATCGGACAATACTGAGAATCCACGACAGAGATGTTGTTGGAAGAAGGTAAAATCATTTCTACAAGAAACTCTGTACTCACTTAATAGGGAATGGCGAATTTTAGCATTAAATATTACAGTTTTTTATTAGATCAGTTAAAAAATTAACGCAATTTCACACATATATACCGAATATAAAATATTTCAAACAAAAATCAATATCAATTCTTTATTTATGAGATTTCTGGATGTCGAATTTGATGCCAAATGCTTTATTATCATATTCACATTTTTGTCACTTTTAGTAAAATGATCGCTGAACTAAGTTCATCTGTCCGTCTATTTCTTAAACTTTCGTTTATAAAATGTATTTCAGAAAATGGGGGATAACATATGCGGAAGAGAAGATTGTTAATACAGTCATTGTAGCTTCTTTGTATTAAATCTAAAGTTTTCGCAAATGGCATTCCGCGGTGTTATTTTTTCTTTCCAGTATTTTTACCAATTACGTACAATAGTCAATCTCTTTCACTTGTTTACATGCCATTTCTCAAGTCAACAAACTTTTGCGTCCATGTATAACTGGATTGAAAATATTTTAACTGCATTTCTAGATCTTTCGAAGTCAGGAACTCGAAAATATTTAAATTGAGTTTGTGTACCGCCATTGTTTCTGGATATAAAATAAATCCTAAAAAGAACTCGCTGATTGTTATTGCACCAATAATTGCCCAAAACTCATGTTTCAGTTGTTTAACTTGAAATGAGATTCCAAATCTGCAAATAATTTGTTCAAATTTCAAAAACATTTGAAGCTGTTGAAAATGAAGTCAAGATAAAATATTTGTAGTTTAGCTTCATACTCTTGGATTAGATCATGCATAAGAATACAATAACTGCGACAACTTGCAATTTAATGTTAAGCAGATATGTATAAGAACATTATGCAGGCCAGTGTAGCGCGGTTTTTAAGAAACTGTTTCTGTCGGTCAATTTGTTTTAAAACAAAATTATTCGTATTGCAAAATTTTTCAGCAAATATTTTAAATAAATTATAGAGTAATAAAATTATTTCATTGTTCTGCGGTGGTTTTAAGGGTAGAAAGACATTTAGGAAAATTCAATTAGACTCTATAAAAATAAGTTATGAGCAAAAAACTTCATATAAACAAATTAAAACCGTAATGACAGAAACGCATATTTTGAGTAGTTACAGTCATTCTATAAAAAAGTCTTAAAGTCATCTATTGAATACTGATTATTTTCATTCTATACATGTATTTAGTTGACAGACAACTAAATAAGAAACATGAGAGCATACATTCAGAACATAATAAACAATTATCTTTTAACACTAAAAGTTGGTCATTAAAATAGATCGCCTCAATTATAACATAACTGGCCTTAGAATACGAGTAGTTTGATGTCATTGGAAACCCACGTTATAGCCCGGGGTCACTGTATAGCGAAGAAATTTCATAAAGAATAAAAAAAAAATAATCGCTTTGCAGAAACTTTTTGTTTTAGACACATAAGAACAGGCAATAAAAATCTTTTGAGTAAATTTTCAATGATAAATCCATTTAAGTACTTAAAATATAAATTCATGCAAATGCTTTAGGTACAATATTTCAAGTTTCGCGTCTATCGGACCTGTCACAACTGGTCCCCTAAAAACACATTCATGTTGGTGCAAAAAATCTTCATTGCGTAAAAAATTCTTCTTGGGGAACCTTATTATTTCTAAAGAAAAAAGAAACATTTTCCTTTTATGTGCTTCCTCAAAGGGATTTGCGTGAAAGATCGGGGTGTAGATGATCAAGATACAGACATTGTTGAAAGAAAGAAAAAAACACTGCTCTTATTTTTGTTTGACATCGACATTGATTTATTGTGTGAGTTCTTTGTTTGGTCTGATTATTTTTAAAACATTTTTTACCAAACACAGAAGATGATTGCGGAATGCATTTTCAATGAGCTTTCAGAATAGGTATATGTCCTATTTGTTATGAAATTTATGTTTGTGAACTTAACTTAAAAGAACTGGATATTATTATGTGTGATAACAATAATGTTTGATGGAATTGAAAAGCGATTTACCAGCCAGAAGAGTATAAAATATTATATTAAATATATATATATATATATATATATATATATATATATATATACTGGCGGAAAATAAAATCCAAACACCAAGGAGTTGTGCTAGATAAACGAAATTTGGGAGGCGCATTTTTGCACATGAAAGATGACGCCTATTCAAATTTCACGCTAGACGAATAAGAGTGGCGCTAGTAGTGCCACTATGGTCATGCAAATCACGGTTGCTTTAAATACGCGATGTAATCTTCGTGAGCGTTATTTATCTTCCGGATTGGACGTTGTGAGCTGCGTTTGAGTCAAGAATGCCATTAAGGAGACGAATAAGGCAGTATCAGCAACTTAGTGAGTTTGAATGAGGCTGTATAATATGGCTACGAGAAGGTGGATTTTCTTTCAGCGATATTGCAGAAACACTTGGCAGGGATGTATCCACTGTGCATGATTATTAGCAGCAGTGGTCCAGGGAAGGCACTGACTCAAGAAGACCGGGGTCTGATCGCGCAAGGGCCACTACTGAGAGAGAAGACCGCCGTATTCGCCGCATGGCTGTAGCGGATCGTACTGCATCTGCAGCAGTAATTAAAGCTTCTGTTGGCCCCAGAGTGACACTGCGAGCTGTAAGAAATCGATTACTTGAGGAACAGCTCCGAGCCAGACAACCTGTAGCGTTCATACCACTGACTCCGAATTACTGTCATCTGCAACGTCAGTGGTATCAAGCTAGAGCTCATTGGAGGGCGGAGAGGAGTTCTGTTGTATTCCCAGATGAGAGCCGTTTCTGTCTCGGTGCCAGTGATGGTCGTATGTTGGTCAGAAGGAGGCCAGGTGAGCGTTTGGCGACACATTGGACCTGAACCAGGAGTTACGGTCTGGGGAGCCATTTCCTATGACAGCAGGAGCACATCGTCGTTATCCCAAGCACCTTGGCAGCAAATTTAGATCAGACTGGTGATTGAACCGGTTGTGCTGCCATTCATGAGCGCAGTATTCAAGAGGGTGTTTTCTAACAGGATAACGCTCCTCCTCATACCGCTACTGTCACCCAACGTGCTCTACAGAGTGTTGACGTTGCCTTGGCCTGCGAGATCACCAGATCTTTCTCCCATCGAGCACATATGGGACATTATTGGAAGACAAATCCAGCGCCATCCACAACCAGCATTAACCGTTGCTGATTTGACTGACTAAGTGCAACAGGCATCGAACTATATCCGGCAAAATGACATACGGCACCTGTACAGTATAATGCATGCAAAATCGTGGCGACTACAGCGGTTATTAATGTACCACCATTTCACATTTGAAATGGCTCTTCTCGCGCTTACTTTAACCTGTGATCTTGAAATTTTAATCAAATAAGTATGTTACCTACACAATTGCTTTGCCTAAATTTCATTCCTCTAAACTAATTTCTCTGTATATATATATATATATAGGTTTGTTTGTCTGTCTGTTCGTTTGTTTGTCCCGTATACACATTAAAGATTTTGATGGATGTTTCTTATTTGATACGATTATTTTCTATTTCGCAATACTCAACGTCCTTTATGTTTCGAGATTCTAATATCATGAGTTGCTGAGAAATGAATATAAAACGCAAAATTAAACTTTCTATAAACTTGCATCAAGGCTAACTTAAATACGTATGTTGTATACTATTCAATCAGTTTTGTCTTCGTCCGCATATTATATGTGTACATTAACTAACTATATAACTAGCGGTGTTTACAGTTTTTACTATATCTCTCCGTTGTCAAGTTAAGTTTGCTGCATTTTCAAAAATAACATTCTGCCGACGATTATTTTTCAAAGCTTTGTTTTGAGAAGATTGTATCATGTTGCTTAGCAATAGAATTAAATCAGATGTGTTTACACTGCAGACGATATTCATTTTATGTATTCAATATAAACAATAATGGAATTGATCGAAAAATAAATTTTATAAATAAACGTTAGTATGTGTTTGATTGTGTTCTGTTAGTCACCGCCTTGGGATATAAGATTACAGAAATTATTGATATTTTAAATTTCTTAAGTCATATATTTTATTTCCGCAGAATTTAGTCACATTTGTATATTCTCCATCATATTTTATCGATTATTGAAACCGGAAAATAATGGTACAGGTATATTATAACATTAGCGTCATTAAACGTACGTCAAAGTGAGGATTTCTTCATTTTGATGTAAATTCTTGTGTAATTTTATTTATAAACGGTACCAAGATATTTTGTTTTCCAGATTTGTCTCTGAAGATAACGTTGTATAGTAAGAACTAGTAAGAACATATATTCTTATGGCTCTTATTGGCTCTTATGGCTTGTATTGAATATTTAAATATATTTTTGAAGAACAATATAGTTTAGAGCAGTTTTTGAATTTAGATATGTTTTAACTCACGGAAGACATTAAGTATTTCTGTTGTTTTATATATATATTTAATTGTATGTGTGTGTTTAATATATAAGTAAAACACCAAAATATTAAAAAAGTTTTATAGTTATAGCTGTTCAAATTATCTAACTATCAAATTGCATATTAATATGTGCACTGAACTGAGAGAGTGAGTGAGTGGATGAGGGAGTGATTTATCCAAATTATTGAGATCTCCATTCTAGCTAGAATCTTTGTTTCGGTTTTAATCGATTCATTCCATCTACCAAGCTAACAAAAAGAATCTAATATTTTGAAAATTCGAATTTAGTGTGGAAATGCAAATGCATAATTAAAAAATTAAGAACCATTTTTTAAAACAATCGTGCACTTTCAGCCGAGCCCGAGTCACTGTTTCTGTCTCATTCGATCCGTCTTAGCTTCCAAAGGGGGATGAAAGAAATCAAAAATTCGGAAATTCGAATTAGGGGTGCCGAACAAAAGAATTGTCCGAAAATTTACACCACTTTGCCTCTTAAAAACAATAAATTCGCAATTTAAAATCCTTTCGCGGCCAACAATTAAAATTGGTCATCAACAACTTTGATTAAAGACATAGGTCTCACATTTAATGACCACTAGCCATTGAGATCGCGCGAAGTGCGGGTTAAATGGCTTGTATTGACACAATAGATATTTTGTCAATGTTGCAAATAATGATTGGACATAAAAGGACATAGTGAATATAAACTAGTTTAAACCGAAATTTTTAGGCAAAATCGTGTTAATGTATATTTGCATTGTCGTTAACTGTGTGTAGTCACATTATAATAGTTTTACAAGTCTCAATAAATAAAACTGCTTGTAAGAAAAACTTACATAACGTCTTTGAAGAAAGCAGCCACATGTCAGTTAGGTGAGGACAATTCCTTCGAGGTCGTTATAAGCTCCCTTCTTCAGGCCAAAAGAGCAGTATGCTTTCTTAAAAACCTCTAAAAACGATCTACTTAAAAATTTATTTATTTATAGAAAATAAGTATTTAGAAATATCTGCAAGATTTAATTGTGACTATCCGGAACATATATCAATTGTGCATATGACCTCGCCCACATTTCTCCACTTGCATTTTATCATTGAAATAATGTTTATTTGCAATAAATAATTATTAAAAGGAGAGTAAATTTTTAAACTGATGGTTTCATTCCAAATATCTATTTCCGAAGGTGATAAAATGAGAAACACGGAAATTGAAACAACTTTTCGGTGTGTATTATTATATTCGCATTAATTCTGCCATTTTTTGTTTAGATTTAGTTTTATTTTATAACATAGGGGAATGTTTCAACTGTAGCCATTTGGAAAGTCTTTCGTTACGCCCAAAACGAATTCTAGTATATCCCCATATAGCATGAGATTGCAAAAAAATAAATAAAAAATAAATAAATAAATAAAAAAATAAAAACACTCTTAAAAGTGAGATACTGTTTTATATTGCCCATAAGAACTGATAATATTTTAAAGGTATATTTTATATAAAAAATGATTTCATTGAATCTTATACTTGTTCCTAGATCCACATCCAAAAAGTTTTTCCGAATAAGGCCACAACGAATTGTAAAAAATGATTGTGGGCTATCTATCTACTCTAGAATTTGTATCTGTTCCTGTGTAATTTGAATTAGAATTCGACATCTTAAATCCAGGGCTACGTTGGGTATTAGCTGTTAGTCTAGAACACCATTTCTCAACAATTTTACCCTTGTTACCCTTGGAGAACCCTTGAAATAATATTTATATTCAAGGAAACCCCGACACAAAAACTATTATGTATATCTATATTAATATATTTCTTTGTCATTTATTCACTTAAAGTACATAAGGAAACACCATATATATATTTCTGATGGTTGTTGTAACAAAAAAATAACTCCAGCTTACTATATATTTAAGAAATTTATTGTCAATACAATGAAAACACAATATATTTTTTCTGATAGCTGGTATAACAAATAGAAGTAACTTTATATTATAATATATTTAAGAAGTTTATTGACAGTACAAAGAAAACTGGATTCACTGTCTGCTAAAGAGGGTTCGCAGGACAAAACGTCGAAATTGTTTTTTCATTGTCTAAGGAAAATAGCTATTGATTGCAATATTTCATTGATGCATTTATAGTTTACATTAAAATAACGTCTAACTATCATATAAAACTGCCAAAAAAGAAAATCTAAAATAAAAATAAATTAAATGTAAAACAAATATATTTATTATGATAACATTATTTTGCTTGTGTTTTGGTATACAAATAAATACTTAATTTGGGGTCGAACTTTAGATAAACACCATCTAATTTCATCTTTAACTGAAAGAAGACGATTTCTGTCTTTACTCTTAATACTAATACTTGTTAAAGAAGTAAAAGCTTGCTCAGCCATGCAAGATGTTGAAAACTTCAGCAATATTGCTTTCCTATGAATGATAGGACACTCTTCTTTCACAGAAATTCAGAATTTGTCCAGGAATAGGTCAATAAATGTCTTCTTGAATGCGCAATCAGATTGTACGAACAGCCCACAAAGTTCTCCCCTTTCTCTTAAAGTCAAGTTCTCAGGATGAGCAGAAGATTCAGGACCTCTCACCCAGTCATACATTGTGTTGAAAGGGAAGGAAAATAATGCTTGATTTTGATCAATAATTTTTCTAGGTGAGTTACAATAAAATTTAAATTTGCTGATATCCTTCTTCACTTTTAAGGCCAGCCAGTAATCTAAACATCTCAAGACTCCTTATTACAACATGATTTTTCCGAAGATTCAGTCTTCCTTTAAACCCAAGAATCTTGTCACTTAAAGTTAATATATTTTCTCCAGGGCCTTGCAGTGACTTGTACAGCTGCTGATTCATGTGATGAAATATGTCTTCTAAGTAGGCTAACCTCTGCACTCATTTTCTTATCTTCTAAGCACTTACAAAAATATTGCTTATGGCTTTCTTGAAAGTATTCCTGCAATACATATTTTTACTCCAGCACCCTATTTAGAAGTCTTCCTCTACTAAGCCACCAGATTTCTGTATGTAGCAAAATATTTGTATGCTCGTTGTCCGGGTTTTTACATAGCTTTTTAAACATTTTGGAGTGAACTGGTCTTTTTTTAATAAAGTTAATCATTTTTTAGCATCATTAAAACTTTCTTCAATTCATCGCCAAGAGATTTAAAAACCAGCACCTCTCTGTGAATAAAGCAGTGTGTTGAGGCAACCTCAGGATTTTCTTCTTTTATGCGATAAACAAAATCTTTTATGGAACCAAACATGAATAGACACCACATGTGCAGATTCCAACGCAGTTCTTTCAAGAGAGGCCTTTTGTTTCCAGATACGAGGATAAAATATTGAATATATCTTTTCCTTTGCTTGTTTCATGTAATTCTTTGTAACACAATTTTTTTCTTGAATTTATCTTCATTAACAAATCTTACATAAGATACAATGTAAAATTTATTGGTAGGATCTGATGACTCATCATCTTGGATAGAAAAATTGCTATTTTCTGTTTATCACACAAAACCTCTTCAGCGTCATAAAAACATGTCATTGATTTCGACCTATTGTACTATTTCTCAGTGGAATATTTTTAATTTCTCGTTCTGCATCTTGTCTCAGCATTTTACTCACTATTATTTTACTTGCTGACATTATTAGGGTCTCACCTACTGTGTGACATTTTATTCTTTATGCAGTAAGTTTTACTGCCAAAAAACTTGCTTCCTGAGTATTTTTACTGACACTAAATTTATTCACAAGAGACTCTGTTTATTTTGATATTTTAATTGCACTTTTATTTTCCATATAATTTGTAATTTGTCATGAAGTGTATTTCCAATTTCGCTAGATCCATTGCTGCATTTGAAATTCGTTTGCCACAAAAGAGATACAATGGAATGAGACAACCTGGGTCACCAGTCTATGTAAAACTCCTTGGTAAATAACTTTCATTGTAAAGATGAACCTTTTGTGTGTTCATTTTTTCACTAGTGCATCGAAAATCGGCAAGAGATTGCAATTCTTCATCACTAGCCTCTTCAGAATTGTCGGGGTTTGGATATTTTTTGTTTAAAAATCGCCACATTTGCACGGTCAGAAGAGTTCTATAAAATAAAAAATATGAAATGACGATAAATAGTGGATTAATGAAATTTAAACTAATAAAACTGGAGCAAATAAAGGCAAACAGAAGAAATAACTTCAGGAAGACAGACAGACAGACAGACAGACCCAGAGAGAGAGAGATTCGTCTTAATATTATTATATTAGAAGTATATACGTTCTTCGTACGACGGAATATAGAATATAAAGACACTTAAAATTCATAATCATGTACCAATTCCTATAGTATTCAGTATGACATTGTTATTCAAAACATTCTATTAAAATATTTAAATTAATGCTTCTATAAAGAAGTTCAAGAATTTCTATTCTCGCTATACAAAATTATCGTATCGCAGATCTGAAGAATAAAACATCCTGCTCCCGTTTGTAAGCAGATTTGTGGAACATTATGAAATTGAATAAATATATGCAATATTGAAAGCGCTGAAATTGTACTGGAAGATATACATGTACACACTAGAAGATATGCATGTACTACAACATATTAGTTTGAAATATCCTTGTCAAAATAAAATATTAAAAATATCAATAATTCCTGTAATAACAACCGAAGTTCATAAAAATATAATTCATAATCGATATAATCCAGTCATGAATGCAATTTCGATAAAATAAAATATATATAAATGTTTTTATTATTGAAATAATTTATCGAGTAGGATTTCATATTGGAACAAATTCTACTATTTTATGTCTAAATTTATTTTTTTTATTCATATTCAGACAGGTCATACGTAATTCAGACAGGTCATACGTTAACGGCAGCTATTTGGATAACCTTTAATTGACTCGAAACGTACAACATTATTCTAACTCCTACAAAATATGAGATTGCAAAAAAACAAAAGTGAAATATTTTTTTATTCTCTCTATATCAATCAATAATATCCTAAAAATATATTTTATTAAAAAAAAATGATTTTGTTTAATTACCTAACGTGTAAAAATGCACTACCATCCAGGAAGCTGCGCCGAATAAGGCCGCAGTTAATTGAAATAAATGACTTCTGTCGGGGCTCAAATTCATTTTTTCTTTATTTCTTTAATAATTCATTAAATTTAGTTTAATTGTACAAAATAACACTAAATATGCATTTTTAATTCAATTTCTGTTTTTATTTGGTAATTGGACATTTTTCCAAAGGCGGCATAATAAAATGCGAAAAATCTCAAATATCTCGACAACGGTTAGCCCTAGAGTAATTGAGTTGTTCTTATTCTTTACATCCTTAAAAATTACGTATAAAACAAGCATTTAATTGATACATTTGAACATACGTAGTCTTTTATTGAGATTTTGGTGATTTTTGCAGGCCATTTCGTAAAAAAGGTAGGTTGTTTTTTATGAATCGTACTAAAATCTAATCAGCACCAGAGTATCCCACAAATAACTTATCTACCAAATTTTGTGAAATTTGGTTAATTAGTATTTCAACTAGAGTGGCTACATGACATTTTTGCGGGCCATTTCGAAAAAAGAGGCGGGTTCTTGTCTTCCGAATCGTACCAAAAACTAATCAATACCAGGGTCACACCCAAGAGATCTACCTGCCAAATTTAATGAAATTCGATCAGTTTTTGAGTTAGAGCAGATACGTGCGATGCATAGATGGACACACAGACAGACACACACACAGACGTCACGCTAAAAATATTTTTTTCGTATTCTAGAGGTTTTAAAACGTGTAGATTCGTCGAAAACTCGAGTTGCGATTTTCGGCATGATTCCAATAGTTTCCCTATACATTACCATGTATTGCAGGGAAAGTAAAAATGATTTAAAAACAAAAAAATTTAACTACATAGAAACTGAAACTAATGGGAATGACATATGTTATTTATTACATAAAATTATATCTACCAAAAATATCTTCATTGTTTTCTCTTGATCTTTAAAAATACTCTATAGCAAAATATGGTAGACAAACCCAATGTCGGTATTGAGCAATATTTTATTCAGTTTTAATTATAAAACTAATGTTTATTTGTTATATGAAAATGTTTGTTACAAGTTAAGCAAGTGCATGTTCAATATAATTTCAATCGGTTAAATATAAAAGATAATAATTTCCAAAAATACAATTTTCAATATTCAATAATGATTATTATTATTATTATCTGTTTCTAATTAACCTTTGATATAAATTTGTTATGAGTTCATTTTTCAAAATTATTTATCAATATTAGATCTAAAATAACAGTTTTATCTTGATTGAAATTGAAACTATTTGTAACAAGTAAGCGATTAAAAATGCATTTTATATTATTAAGGTATCAATCATTATATAATTTAAATTATTTTCCTAAAATAAATAAAATAATATATTTTTTTTTGGAGTATAAGTCTCTACTTAACTTTCTGATAAATTTATATTTTACAATGTTTATTTCTACTTGTATCATAATTTTGATCGGAATTAAAAAAAAAATCTAACTTAATTCCCGAATATTTTGTTTTTAATTTTTGTAAAAATTCTTTAAAAGTTTTTTGCAAGTTCGCAACAGATTAGTTACACTGATGGTAGAATTTGCCTTACTAATGTTAGTAGGTAAGGTCGATGGCCCTGACTGGTTACCATTGGACATTTTCCAAGAATTGATGTTAATAATTGGAAGCTAGCTTAAGAACATTGAGAAATATGCAAAGTTCCTTTCGACGATAAGAGTTTGCAATTCCATTCCTCCGGTAGAACTTCGGCTGGTTATTTCGGATATCCGTTGTTCGATTTCCGTCTCGATTCGAGATCTATCGTTCGATTCCCATAAAATTTAACAAAACATGTTTTTGTTTTAAGACCATGAAAAACTGTTAAATATTTAATAAAATAAGAATGTCACACATTTCCTTTCATCATTCAATATTTAATAAAATTATAATGCCATGTTTCTCATTATTTCGAATGTTTTACACTTAGATTTTACTAAATAAATAATATTTATGCATTACTATATGCCTTTATCTTCCGTGTATTCGATATCAAACACTTTAAATATCACTTTAAATGTGTTACTGTACTTTATTAAAGTCATGGAAATATGTGGGTGATGCAATTTCTTTTATTACCGCTGTATATAGTCAGAGAATGGAGAATTTTAGATGAAAATGAATTTTTAGGTTTTTATTTAAGGTCTGAAACTTTTACAGAATTTTACACATTTGAAATAGTTACAAGAAAATTAGAGGTGATGCCGACATGTTTTTGTTATCACTGGCTTCAACCCTCAAGCACCAATGTATTGATCAGGAGAGGCACATCTTGAAATGTCTACCTCTTCTGGTGATGTTATATTGGGAATAGAATTAAAGATACCAGGCGCGCAACTACTGTCATTTAACTGATGTAAGCTTTGTCCCTCCACGACTGGATTTCGTTTAGTTTTTTTCAATCTGAATTGTTTCGCATCCTAAAATATAGTGATTATTATTTGAGGATTATGATCAATTAAAGTCAGTCATTTTAAAAGTTAATAGCAAATGTAACTGAAACAATCAATATATGCTAGGTTTATTAAAAATATTTTTGGAATGGCATTTTTCTATGTGAATAAAATTAAACTTTTAAGAAGCGAAAAAGTACAACTTGGTGAATGGAATATTTATATTCTTGCTTGTTTCCTTGATTTTTATATGATAGTTAAAATAGAGCTTTCCATCCATTGTGCTTACCCACACGTAACGTAATCGATTCCACAGACCACAACTGAGGTCCCACTGTATTAATAAAGAATATAACAACATTGTAAAATGTAATTAATTTATTTTTATTGCAATTCAGTTATTATATTTTATTTTATTTCTAAACTTGTTAAAATATAGAGGATGAAATATTGTAATTGCTTATTTATCCCTTGTTTCATGTCTTCTCAAATTATTTTATCATCTTTCGACATAGGTTTAAAGTAAATGCTCACGAATTAGAATCATTTCCATAACATTTATGGACATGGAGAGAATAGATATTATTTAGACCTTAGTAATTCACTGAATCCAACCTGAACAGTTAAATTGTGAAGGCAGCTTTGCTAAAAACTTCTGTATCAACAATGAATGACCGTAAACCGCCTGCAGTCCAGTCAAACCTTTTTTCTCTACTGAATGTTTAGACATGATTTTTCCAAGTTAGAGAGACCACCATTTTTAAATCTATATTTCTATTCAACAGTACATATTTTTCTCAAAGTTCTTCATAAATTTGAAGCTTTAAATTAAACACGTCTTTTGAAATTTGAACTTTGTTACAGGAGAAATAAACCTTTAGAGATAATTGGGATTGTTACCAAGAAACAATTGCTTTAGAATAATTGAGCTGTGGGGGAGAAAGTTATTTCACCCCGGGAAGAGTAAGAATGATGAATTTTGAAAAGTGGGCTGGAGGCTGGCAAAGTTAATAAATATGCCACTTATTGCAAAGCTCTGGAGCTTATTAAAGTAGATCGTAGATAGTTTAGAAAATATATTATATGAACAGTTTCTGTGAAAGACCCTGATAGACTAGATCTTAATCCTATGTTATGTCAGGGTGCATAAAGTTATGCAACAGATTCCCGCATATGTCCTCTTGCAAACCTTGCGCTTCTATTGTCTACAGACATCACACACCACTCAGTCATCAATATTCATTACTCTTATACGATTCATTATCGAAATATAAGTAATATACCATTCCTTAATAAAACGTAAATAATTTACGACACTCTGGACCCTTTCAACAAAACATACTTGTCTCACATATAGTGACACTCACTATATGTTGAATCAATAATATTAAAATATTAATTCAACCAAACTGACACGTGGCATCAAAGGAATTAAACTTAATTTTCTAGAATACAGTATTTCCGTCAACGTGGCTACATTTTGTCTAATTAGTTGCCATGTGGCCTAATTTTACATTTTATTCACCTGCGTGACCTTTCCCCCCCCCCCATACCTTTTTCAGTTTTAGAAAACAGAAGTTTCCGTGGTTCCTAATATTCTGTTTCATATTCGTGGCATCCCAGAAATACGCCGTGGCTCCCGTTGAGAACAGTTGCTTTAAGGCATGGTCAGTTGGACACACATATAGTGGCCAGTATTGGAAATACATTTGTATTCGAAGTGTTCGTTTACTTTTTATCTTTTACTAGCAGAATACCCGTTCTTCGTACGGAGTATGTAATATAAAGAAACTTATAATTCGCAATCATATGCAAATTCTGTTAAAATATTAAATTATTGCTCCTAAACAGAAGTTTGAGAATATCTGTTCTCACTATGCAAAATTATCTTCACGGGCAGATCTGCAGAATAAAACATCCTGGCCCCTTTTGTAAGCAAATTTACAAAAAAAAATTGAATCAATATATGCAACCCTGTACTACTTATATTGTCGCAGATTAGAAACTATGCCAGTGTGTTAGTAGAAGATTACTTGTATTACAATATGGGTCTCAAAAATCTTTGCCAAAATAAAAAGATGACGTAATAAATTGAAAATATCAATAATCCCCGTATTCTTTATAGCAGAAGGTCGTAATTGCTTCCAATATATGCCAATATATATCAAAACATATACCAATATATTTGTACTACTTATATTCTCGTGGATTAGAAGATATACCCGTGTATTTGTAGAAGATTACTCGTACAACGTACAATATATGAGTTTAAGCAATTTTTGTCATAATAAAACAATTGCAGAATAACTTGAAAATATCAATAATCCCTGAATCAATAATCCCCGAAAATATCAATAATAATAACGTTTGAACCTGAAGACCGTAATTGATATTATCCAGTCAAAAATGCTATAAGAAAATTTAAATTATTCTTTTCTAAAATATATTTTTATATCCATTTGTTTATTATTCAAATCGAAAAAATAATAATTAAAATTAACAGACAGATTTAATTTAATTGCGTTTCTGAGCAACATTATATAAGATAGAATCTTCCTCATAAACTGCGAAATTAAATAACCATTTTGATTTCTTTATAATTTTGTTCAGTAAAAGCCTGTGAAAAATAAACCCTGGAGATAGATTTCCCATTTAAATCATATTTCAAACAATTCATGTTTTCAGAAAATGACTAATTATTCACAAAAAATCTCCCGCCAAAGCCAAAGTGAAGTTTTACTTCACTTTCAAACGATTTTCAAGCTTTTCGTTTGGATAAACCACAGAGTTAGAGAGTAGAACGCCTTGGAAAAAGTTTCGTTTTTCATTAATATCTCGACAACCCCTGGTCTTAGATACTCGAAACATGGGCTAAATTTTTGGGAGGCTATTTCAAGACTATCCAGAAAATTTAATCAAATTCGGTTCAGCCGTTCTCCCGTGATGATGAGACAAATGAAAATTTCGATTTTTACTAATATCTCGAGAACAACTGACTGTAGAAACTCCAAACATGGACTAAATTTTAATTGGGACTATTTCCAGGCTACCCACAAAATTTCATGGAATTCGGTTTAGCCGTTCTCCCGTGATGACGAGACAAACAGACAGACAGACAGACAAACAGACATTTTCAATTTTATTTATATAGATTGCCAAGTGTCCGTCTGTCAAAATCTCCAGATAAAATATTGTGGAAGTACACGCACTAGTTTGCACGTTTCGTTTTTCTTCCCTTGCAATACATGGTAATGGATAGGCAAAATATTGAAATCATGCACACAGACAGACAGACAGATTGTCAATTCTATTTATATAGATTTGTGCAGTATTTACATATGTGGCCTATTTATTGCTTGTGTATAAAGTTCAGATTCTGTTGCGGAACAAATTCTACATACGCTACTTAAGTGCTACTTAAGTTAAGTAAATGTACTTAAAATGCTACTTACGCTAATTAAGATATACGGTTTATCCAGAAAAGGGCTTTTCAGCAATAAAATTAATTTTATACGAATAGATGGCACTTTGGAGTAAACAAGGTAAACAAGCTGGTTCATGCAAGATAGAGCTGGTCTCGTCGGACTCGCTTGGTCATCGGTTCAGTGAACATCTCAACAATAGATTCATTTTTCTCTATCCCCTAATTCAGCAGTAACAGATATTGGTTGTTCCTCAAACTCTCCACATTTGAATCCATGCTCATTTCTATCTTTCGAGTCACATTATGGACAATGTTTACAGCAGAAACTAAAATGTGAAGAAATGGAATCACTCATCACTAAAATACTTGAGTCCGTGTCAATTGATATATTGTAAAATGTTGCCATATGACAAAATGCAATTCATAATAGCTCGAGAATGGCATGGGATAATTCATATATAATGGTGGCCCGTTAAATATGGATTAAAAATACTTACAAAACATCACCCATTCAATAACAGTGAGTACATTCAATGTTTTATGAATTTTTAGATTAAAGACTACAATATCTGGAGACGAAACCTGTAAGAGTCTAATGTATGGTGTCATTCGCTTTAAAATAAAACGAAATACATATTTCAGTTACATTTTTAAACAAATTAATGATCTGTTTTTATAAAGTTTTACTTATTTTCGAAGTAATTAAAATAATCGTGCCAAATCGTATCGATTTACTCAGTTTGTTTGAGAGATGTCGTAGCCACAAATTTGTAGGTAGAAACAAACATATTGAAGGATGCACAAATCCCCTCAATCTGAGAGTTTGATTTTTAACGTCACAATACTATGTATTGTATAGTGAACGTAATAACCACTACAAAGAAAATGCAAAAATTGCTTCGAAATCAAAAACTATATAAGCAATTGCAGTTTAAATAAAAAAATATGTTACGGGTAGCACTTGACTGTTTCTACAGATTCAAATATATTTTCTTTTTATTTCTTTCATAATTCATTAAATTGAGTTTAATTGAACAAAATAACACGAATATTTATTCGAAATTACATTGAATTTAAAGTCTTAATTCAATTTTCGTTTTCATTTGGCGACGTTTCATTTGGCGTTCGTTTTCTTGGCATATTTCGAAAAGCGATGTTGCAAAAAATTTAAAATAGCTTGAGAGCTGTTAGCTCTAGGGTAGTAGGATTGGTCTGATTATTGTTGTCGTCAAAATTACGCATGAAACAAGAATTTATGTGTAACTGATCCATTTGTGTATATGTAATCTTTAAATTCAGATTTTAACAATTTTTACCGGCCATTTTGCCAAACAAAGCAGATTATTTTTATTTTTTTTTCGATTCGTACCAAAATCTAATTAGCACCAAAGTATCCCACAATTGACCAAATTTTATGAAATTTTGTCAAGTAGTTTTTGTTTTAGAGCGTTTTTGTACATTGCACAGACAGACAGACAGACATATCACCGTCACGCTAAATATAGTTTTTATCAGATTATAGTGTGCTCAAAACGTGGATATTCGTTTAAAACTCGAATTTCTATTCACATGATTCCAACACTTTTCCTATACACTACCATGTATTGTAGGGAGAGCAAAAAAATACACAATAGTCGACACACTTCCCATTAAAATTTAAACCCTTTTCCTGCTTTCTTCTCCCTCCAGAACTAATTGAGATCGTCGTCAAGAACAATTACCAAGGAATTATTTGAGTGGGGTCATATCACCTAGGGAAGTCGATAAATGAGGAATTTCTAAAATGGATGGTAGAATGCTGACGAACTAATAAATCTATCACTGGCTGGAATTCGGGGGCTTATTAAACCTAGTAATTATTGATGGTAATTAAGTAAGGTAAGATGCAACTGGTAAAGATGATTTATTTGGACGATTTAAGTGTATGGATTTCTTAGGCCTATGTTATGACTCCAAACGCGAATTTAAGTAATTGGAATATTTTAAATAAGCAATCATTTTAATAATTGTGAACATTTAAGTATATGGGCAACAGACGCTTAAGACTCAGTGGACACCCAAGAGCAATAAACTTTACAAACAATAAAAAAGGACAAAACAACTTTACAAACATTAAACAATAAACAAGGGCAATAAACACCAAGGGCAATAAACCCAAGGGCAAAACCAAAACTCAGTGGGCATCCAAGGGCAATAAACTTTGAGTGCTCAGATCAATTGCTAGACTCCATGACTCCAAAAAAAGGATAGATATATCAATTAAAATTATGACACTGCAATAAAAAACAATTTCAACCAATCTCCAAAATATATGGACTAGACAACGCTGAAATAGAGTGATCATAAGGAGATACCCGATGGTAGAATTTCATCAAGTCGGGAAATCCCAATCCCCGAAAGTATTTCGAAAGTAATCCGGCAGTGAGAAGTAGTAAACTCTTGAGTTTACTTTCGAGGCAAGAAATATAAGGGAACCTGCAAGGTGCTGTTAGTGCGAGAATTTTTACGAGTTAGAGAGCAAGAAGTATGAGTTACAAGAAGTGAGAAGTTAGAAGTCAGGCTTTCTCAGCAAGACATTCCGACTTTCATTTGTTAATAACGACAGAGGAGAAAGTCTCATAAATGTAATTTTGCAAATCATTTCGTACTTTTCTGTTTCTTTGATGCAGTCGGTGATTTTAAGTAAAAGCGGTGTTTGTGATAAAAATTGTTTTTTCTAAAGTGCTCTTAGCGATATAATCATCATGCCTGACAAAGAACACGATGCCAAATACAGGCTCTCAATTGGAGTAAAGTGCTTATGATTCTTAAATTCATGAAACCAGCATACCAAATTCGCGATAAAATCCATGTACTTGTTACAATATAAACACAATAGCAGTGATATTATTAATTATCTTTAGTATTATTGCTATTAAATCCATTGAGTATTGTAGTACAATTGATAACGCGAGGGTGGGATGTACAATGCATTTACACGTAACTTGCTTTTATACTAGAATTTGCCAGTGATAGGAATTAGTCAGTTTCAGAATTTACATATAATTAACTAAATTTAAAAACTATTCGCAATGTTTTTATGAAAATGGTGCATTATCTATTTCATCCACTAATTTAAAATATATTAGAATAAATTTATGTAAAATATACTGGTGTATAAAAAACTTCAGTATAAAAAACTAAAAAACTGAATATAACAAACATTAATCGAAACGGCCAGTTTCGAAAATGAGCTGCATAATCAACTATATTAAAATAACATACGACCAAACTACTTAAACTACCCATAAATAAAACACTGTAGGATTAAGAAGTATATAACGAAAATGAAGGCGACAATCGGTTTTAAAAGATATGTGATCTAATTTATAAAAAAACTTGTTTCAAAATAATTTAAAATTGCTAGTGAAAAAAAATTGCGAAATTATAATAAAATAAAGTAAAATGAAATCCTGTTTCAGAAGCTATATTAAATAACTTCATCAACTAAATTCAAACAACATTCAATCAGGCTACTTGGAAAATACTAGTGAATTAAAAAGTATTAAATTAAGAAGAATATAATAACAATGAAGGAGATAACCAGTTTTGGAAGTTATTTAAATTAACTCCATTAACTAATTCTAAAAACATTTGATCAAAATACACTGATGTATATTATTAAGAAATGTGTAATAAATAAAAAAGATAAGAAACCAACTGATTGTTTAATTCATAACATTTTACACAATAGCATGGATAGGTTATTGAAAGGATTTTTTTGTTTACCAACAATGTAAGATAAGTACTGACAAAATTACACATCTCGAAAAGCAACAAATAATTTTCAGGTGCTCTTAGTCCCATAATAAATTTATATGCCTTTTTTGCATTTATAAACATTTTTCTCATATAAAATTATATGCATTTTGTGACTAAAATTTAAAACTCATTTTAGCGTTATTCTCTGCAGAACTAATTACGATCGTTGCCGAGAACTCATTTGTAGCAAGCGTCATATTATTCCAGGTGAATCATATTGTTCAGAGTGAGGAAGGAATTAGGAATTTTCAAAGGCGGGGGTGGAAAACCCAATAAATCTGTCACGTCTTCGAATCAAAGGGCTTATTAATGCAAATGGTAGTTAAGTTGTAAATTAAGATGCAACTGGTAAGGAGCAATTATTAGGATAAATGGAGTGTTTGGATTCCTTAAACATGATGTTCGTCGTAAATTCTCTTAGGTGGAGTAATGAATTTAATGTGAGGTTCTATATAACTTATGTGACTGTTAAAGGAACTGCGAAGAAGTAAATTAAAATGAATTTCTGCTGAAATTTAAATGTACGCATCGTTAAGCAAATTTTTAAATCATGAGAGCAAACACACCTTCAAAATGGTGCTTTAATTAATTTTAACGAAATTTAAAAGTTCCTTTTCTCGTTTCAAGGGTTTAGGGTTAGGTGTTCAAGATTTAGTGAATGCAATTTTATGTTTCTTGAAACAATAGATGTTATTGTTGTTGAGACCCAGACCGTCCGACCTACCTGAAAGATGTAAGGTAACTGTTTGGACGGCCGGGAAGTGCCACCCAATTTAGACCGGAACCTAGTGGGGGAGGCATCCACAGGGACCGTATCCTCCTTCCCCTACCACCAACCTCTCGGAAGGACTTACGGACCCACATGTTTAACGTGATCGTACTCCGCATGAAAACGGCGGCAGTTGTAGCAGCGTGCAAATCCAGCGCGTAAACCACCTGGCTACCGCGCTCGAAATGTGCCAACAGCACGTGGTGTTCCCAGGTGGTCACCCACCCAAGTACTAACTGCGCCCGATGCTGCTTGACTTGGGTGATCTAACGAGAACCGGTGATTTCAGCACTGTAGGGCCGTTGGCTAGTAACAAGAGATGTAAATATTTTGCATTTTTTTATTGGAAGACTGATTAAAAATACAAAAACAATATTGATATGTGACGTTTAATATTACCGAAGATGTATCAATATAAGCACAATATGGGGACATTTTTTAGAAATGTGAAGAGGTAAGAATGTATATATTCGACATTAACGTTATAAAATGAACGCCATTCATTTCCTCCAATATATTACGTATAAAATGACTGTTTAACATGAGTGACTTTCCTGATTTTGAGTTACTTTTCATAATATTAGTTGAAAATTTAAGGACTTCTGAATATTCGGTGCTTAAAATCAATAAATTTATTAAAATCGGAAATTTTTATAACCATGCCAATTTTATTTAAGATTTGTATACTCATAGGCTATCACTGACTCACTAGCATACGTACTGACATACATACACAGACATCAGCAGTCAGCAGACATGACTTCGAAAACGTTCCATTCCAGTTTAAGGATGTACGAAATTCGTCGAAAACTCCAATTCGAATTTCATCCCATCACAATCCTACATCTTATATGTTGCATATAGAGCAAGTAATACGTTATTGGTGTTCTAGGATTCAATGTGTAAACCTGCAAAATACATGGATGTGGATTTTTCTCTGTTCCAACACACATTTTGACTATACATTTGTATTATTTTCATTTATATCATACATATTTAAAGACAGCTGGAAATGCAATTCCCCAGCTTCATGAAATATTTTCGATAATGTGCTTGTTCATCTGGCTATCAATTAAGCTATCAAATATTGAAAGGAAACTAACAGTGACACTAGATATTCAATGGATATCAAAGTATGGATAAATACATGTCATTTACTTGCGATTACATCATAAATTATTTATCGTCCTTCATTTTTCTGGATATACATCTCAATCACCCAAGATGAACGCTATCATAACCGGATCCATAAATCAATCAATATATTGGGCAAATAGATATTTACGGCAGCGATTCATATCCATATCTGAAAGGTTACTCAGTAGATTTATTGTATTTAAGATTCGTTATTACTATAGTTTAAATATTTTATTCTATTCCAGTACATAGAATATGATTTATCGTGAATTTTTTAGTGAATGACATCTGACTTTCGCTTAGGACATTTTCATCGAACGTAGTACTATAACGTGGAGTAATTAAAAGTATATTAAATGATAAATTTGTTTTCAAAACAGCAGGACGATAAATCTATTGTAGAGAGGAATTACAGTTGCTACTAGAGAGAGGTGTATAGATTTAATTTAGTAATCACAATCAAGGTATAGTGTAAGTGGACTGTAATTTCATATATACAGGGTCTTTATAATTAAAGTTCATCTTTGAAATGGCTATAAAAGGAAAACTACAGAACAGAATATTATCAAACTTGGTAATAGTTTACAGGAGGTCATGGGATTTTTTTTCCTCAAAAAAAAAAAAAAAAGTTCAAAAACTCACCGTCAGCGGGGAATGGCGCTGTATGCAATATTGTTAAACAAAATAAGACAGGAAAACATCGGTTTAAAAAGTTTTTAATCGTTTTTAAAACGTGTTACAAATCATGTTCAATGTGGCTTCCATCATTTTCTGAAAGCAAGTTAAATCGCATTACTGCGTTCTCAAGAGTAGCTCTTAGCATATCAGGAGGAATGTTACCGACATGTCGGTGTATCACATTTTTCAATTCCGTCAAATTGTTTATGTTATCACCATAAACAGTGGCTTTGACGTAACCCCATAGCCAGAGGTCACAGGGGTTGAGGTTTGGTGACCGGGGTGGCCAAGAAATGGGAAGTGTCGGCTTACAATCCGGTCATCCGTGAATGTTGCTTAAGTAACTGTTTGACACATGTACCAATGTGAGCTGGAACCCCGTCCTCCATAAAAATCGTGGTATCTAAGCCACTGTTTATGGTGATAACATAAACAATTTGGCGGAATTGAAAAATGTGATACACCGACATGTCCGTAACATTCCTCCTGATATCCTAAGAGCTATTGTTGAGAACGCAGTAATGCGATTTAGCTTGCTTGCAGAAAATAGTGGAAGCCACATTGAACATGAATTGTCACACGTTTTAGAAACGATTAAAAACTTTTTAAACCGATGTTTTCATGTCTTATTTGTTTAACAATATTGCATATAGTGCCATTCCCCGCTGACGGTGAGTTTTTTAACTTTTTTTTGCAGAAAATGAAATCCCATGACCTCCTATAAACTATTACCAAGTTTGATAACATTCTGTCCAGTAGTTTTCCTTTTATGGCCATTTTAAAATGGAACTTCAATTATAAAGACCCTGTATATTTATTCCCTGTTTTAAAAGATTAACTCGCTGTTTTAAAAGAATAATGGAAAATTCATTATGGACGACTCTAACAATTGCGTCAATTGTAGAAACTCAAATAACAATTGCGTCCATTGTAGAAACTCAAATAACAATTGTGTCCATTTTAGAAACTCAAATAAAAATTCCATCCATTGCGGACTGCTGAGATATAGCTTTCTTTCACAGCGAAAACCAAACAAACATTTACGTTGCCATTACGAACAAGAGAAATATAGAAGTGGGCAACGAATGCTAACGTTGATATTTAACTTATGGCAATTGTAATTGGTGGGGTATAAACTTAGGCGTGTATGCCATATAATTCCGTCCGGCGTTGAAATGCAAATTTCAAAAACATAAAATACATAAAGTATTAAATATGAATCATGAAATATATATTCATCTTTAAAATTATTAAGTTAAATTTTTCCTCAACTGTTTCATTCTAATGTTATCTTTGTTGTGTAATTGTACACAATTTATTTACATAAGTAATCTCGCATATTATTACCAACAACGGTATTTCCACAGAAATTCATAGGAATGAGTAATAAATGTCAAAAACAAGTTTTTCAATGTTCTCTTTCACACATCAGTGGCACATGGAAAAGTTTGAAATAAATTTTAATCACCCACGGAATTGAATAAAATTGAGGCTGTTGGCAGATTCACTTCAAAATAATAGTAGATAAATCTTATCATCCAAAATTGATATGACGTAAAATTGTCAAAGGGAAATGTGGCTGTAGGCAGATGTACAAATTTCGAAAATTTTGTATGATATCAATTTTGGAAAATGATAAAATTTATGTGTTTGAGATCAGTTTGTAACATTGTAAATATAGTACTGTTTTGAATTGAATCTTACTACACCATCAGTTCCCTTTGACAATTTTGAATAATATTTATGTGGTACACATTTAAAAATAAACATTTGGTTGGAGTTTAACTTCTTTATAAATAATAATTAATTCCTTGGATTTATTTATTATTCTTAATTTTATCGCTCTTGAATTATATAATCGTGCCGCATTAACCCACAATAAATTCTTTGTGCGAGTTACTAAAATATAATTGTTAATTAACATACTACACAATTGACTTCCACAATTTTAAATACTATTTAGTTTTAAATACAATTTTAAATATTATTACCCGTGGTCTAAATACTATTTAGACCACGAGTTTTGATTTTTAAAATGAAAAATAATAGTTCGGATTTTTACCACCGCGGGCCAAAGTCGCGCTGTAGGCCCATTATTGGAGTAAAATAGGAATAGGTAGTACAGAAAGTTAACATTTTACATGCATTTTGATATTGACATCACATTTTACATTCACATTTGCATGCACTTACATTTTATCAAACATTTTAGCAATCATGCCTCCCATACGATATTTATGCAGGATGGAGCACCCCCCCTCATATTGGACTTCTCGTACAGGAAGTCCTACGACAGTATTTTACCAACAACCGAATAATTAGTCGAGCGTTTCCTATGAAGTGGCCAGTCCGTTCGCCTTATCTAATCTCTTATGCATTTTGGTTATGGGGTCATGTAAAGCGCTTGGTATACCAAGGTAATGTGGATAATTTAGCCACTTTGAAGGAACGAATAACATTGCACGTCAAGTAAATTAATGGAGATCTGCTGCGTTCTGTAGTAGAGAATGCTGTTCAGAGAATGCACTTTTTGGAACGTATGCAAGAAAAACATATTGAATCACACATGTAAATGATGCCAATATAAAAACTAATGTCATACGTATGTAAATGTAAGATGCAAATGCAAATATAAAATATACTAAATACGTATGAAATATAAATGTGCTATCCATTTTAAATTGCATGTTAAATGTTAACTTTCTGTACTTCCTATGCCTTTTTACTCCAAAAATGGACCCCACAGCGCCACTTTGGCCCACGGTGGCAAAAATTCGAACTATGTTTTATTTTAAAAATCAAAACCCCATGGTCTAACTAGTTTTTACTGCAAATTTGGTTGAGTTTGATCCAACAGTTTTCCTATGATCGGACTCTAAACACCTCTACTTTAATAATGGCTACCCTGTATATACACTCTTAAGGAGAAGAACCTGCATGTGTGAGACCAGGATTATATTTGCTTAAAATTATATATATTCGACCTATTGTAAAAGCAGATTGGCACATACCTCTGTTTGTCATGGACACTGCAAAAGACTATTGTACCTTTATTGCATTTTGTCATGGCAAGGCAACTGAAACACACCCTAATTGTGGACTGCCACTGCCGCTGAACGGTCGGACTTTAATCGTCGAAAAGCCACCACTATTTGGTGCTTACCGTCATTTCTAAGCACAGCACTCTTAGCCGGTCATTCTCGATTCACTTTTTTTTCCATCTCTCAGGGCCGGTCATTCTCAATTGACTGTTACACTATGACTGGATATTTACTGTTGAAGTTTTTTGCTTGTTGCCACATCATTTCACCCCAGTCCCAGATACGCCCTCCATATCTCATTGGTTGTCCTCAGGGCGATGCAACAACACTTCTTTATTGGTCAGCTTACTATCCAATCTGCTTGGTTTCAGCGTTGGCCTCAAGGATATTTTTGACGAAACCACACCTATAATTTATGTGCACTGAACTTATTGCGGTCCTGGCCTCCCGGCCCACAGTTTTCGTAAACTGGTGCCTACGCGTCTGCGCTTTTGTTTCGCAGTTACATATCGTAAATCTTCGTAATATTACAACTGCCTAAATGTCTCCTGGTCTCGCAATTTATTTTGGATAATGCCAAGATTTATATAGTATTGTTTTAAATTTAATCTTCTTGCATCCTTAATTTGGTTCATCTTTTTGTGTGATTAAAATTTCTACTTTTCCATACATCACTTTTATGTAGAGTTCATCGGAAAACTTCTTGTATTTCTTATAGCCTATTTTTTACTTCTTAATTTTTTTCAGTGTTTGACGTAATTGACGCACAAACCCATGTAGTATTATACATGGATCAACATGTTAGAGCCAGAAGAGCATTTTATAAAGGATAACATTTTATAATTTTACAAAAAATGTCCATATATATTACTTGTTAAATATAAAAAAGATTGTGTCAAACTATTAAAGTACAGGGCTGTATAAAGCAAAATACGGGAGCCAGAATGAGACCAAATGCCTACGCATGCATCTAATAATTGCTTCACTTTTCAAATGCCTTCACTTCACAGCTCAGAATAGAACAAGAGGTGTAAATGGTCTAAAGTTCGACAGCTTTTTTAATACAAACTGAAGCAGTGAATAGCTTCTCAAACAATTTAAATGCATTTGAAAATATAAAAGTATCTTTCAAAATAATGTAAAAGTTTGTTCCAACACACAGGACATACAAAACATAATTTTTAACCTGAGCGCTTTCTAGCTTAATATAGGGGAGACCGGTGCTGGTTGTAACACTTTTTACATCTCAATATTTTTATGCCATGCAAATTGGGAATTTAGAAAAACAAATACACCACTAAATAGATTATTTCATTACCTCTTTATCAGTAATAATACAAACATGATGTAAATAATAGTATTGCTTTAAAAAATATTCTGAAAGATTGGAAATGTTACAACCAACCCTTTTATTGGGGTAGGTTGTAACACATTGTGGGGTTGGTTGTAACAGTTCACAAAGGGCATAATTTGAGCCACGGCTATGTTTTCTGAAGTCTTAGGGACTAGCCTACTAATGGTTACTTTACTCGTCAGATGAGTCACTAGAGTTACAGTTATGCCATATGTAGAAAACATTTCCATCTGTGCATTTTTCATGACTCCATTTCTTACATTCAGTGCACTGTAGCCATTTCTCGCCACTACGACTGTTGTTGTAGTCTTCCAAACACACCAACCAGTAAAACCGTTCTTCTGAATCTGAACAACTATTGAAGATTGTGTCTGGGACACGTTTATCAGACTTCTAAAACTTGATTCTTTTTTTACATGGCTCCTTCACGACTTTTTGTTTTAGCTTCAGTGGTGCCTTAGACCTGCATTTCCTAGCATCTGCTGTTTTCTTTGCTTCCATTAGTGTTTTTTTACTGGCGTATATGTTAGTATTTCTGTATATCTTTTCTTTTTACACTTTGTCACAACTTTTCTAGCACCAGCCTTAGGAAAAGCTTGGACAACCTTCGACGAAAAGGGCAATGTTGTTGTTGATGTTAGTTGCGGATCATTTGGACCTGATGTTGATGGTTCTGGATTAATGTCATGTGGTGTTTATTGTTCTGGATCAATGCCATGTGATGTTGATGGTTTTGGATCAATGCCATGTGATATTGATAGTTCTGGATCAATGCCATGTGATATTGATGGTGAAAAAGACCGAGAAAGTGGTACCCAGAATTTTTTATATAACCTATGGTATTATTCAACTTTTGATAAAATAGAAATATTATCTCACAGACAGAGAGATAAAAAATAAATTTTCTTCCCCAGATTTTGATAAGGTTTATAGAAAAAATATAAAAGTGAAATAATTTTAAAATTCACATTTTACGAATTTTAACTCTACAACTATTACCATTAAAATTTACAATTTAGGTTACAATTCATATACGAAAATTCTGGGGAGACAAATTAAAGAAAAGTATATTAGGGACATATACTGAAAATACTAATGCCTTTGTGAAATAGTTTTGAAGGTATTTCAATTTAAAAAACGTTATCTTCAAAAAACTGAAGTCGAATAAATGCATTCAAAGTTTTCCACTACTCCTATTTAAGCCTTATAGAGATTTTGCTATCTTTGGGATCTAGGAGGTATAGAAGGAAAACAAAAACGTCATTTTGTTCAGAACAGCCTGAAATATTTTTTCATTTTATATAAAAAATAAAAATAAATAAAATAAAATAAAATCCGAACAAATTACGATTTATTGACCCTAAAGCGGTACCAGATCCACTAATCATTCATTAGTGCAATATAGACGGGATAGGTTGTAACATAGTTATAACCTACCCCTGTCTCTCTGTTACAATCTGCCCCATGCTGCGCCATGTTGCATTGGAATGAACCACTGAAGCACCTGGTGGTAATCGTTCCACCAAGCTTTGAGATTTTTACGTGGTCCAGGAAGGAGTAATCGCAAGTGTTACGACCAACCCGTCTTACAACCAGCCCCGGTCTCCCTTACTCGAAAGCGCACAGATTAGTATGTTTCATAAGTTTATATTATGAATGTTCTAATCTGTGTGTTGGAAAAAGCTTTTAATTATTTAAAAATATCTCTTTCTATTGTAAATTTAGACGTATCACCCTTCCTATTATGCTTTCGAAAATATTTTTTAATCAACTACATACAGCTGGCACAAACTTAATTAAACTAGTGTAACTTCAAACAGAAGAGCAAAAGAAGAGAAATTAAAAAGAATTCTTAATTTTGAAATTCTGTCATTTATGAAAATGCCCCCTAAAATAAAATAATTTATTGAATAATTTTATTTTGGGGGGTCCAAACTAAAAAATTTACTCAAAAACTTTTTATTTTCCCCAAACAAAAATTGGAGGAGGATGATCAACATTTTGGGATTCCTAAAATTAAAGTTAAATTCATTAGCAAGTATTTATTTACTAAGTGCTTTTCCTTTTCTTTTGTTCGGAGGGGGAGGGAGAAGGAGAGGGGGTCAAATGTATAGTTTTGGAAAAAATAAAATTTTGCGGATCCTTTTGCAAATTTTGTTTAATAGAGTAAAATTCCTAGGTTCTAAAGGTATAATCCGTATGGTCGGGAAAGTATAAAGCTTTTGACAAAATTATTTTAAACATTTTAAGCACATTATTAAAAATGTGGCGGTTCCACGTTAAATTTAAAGTACATTAGATTAGGAAAAATAACATGTATAAGGAAAATGCTTCTTAGTTTACAACCATATAGTATTTGAATATTGGAGACATTAACCTCCCTCCTACCTCTTACAGCCAATCTTTTCTATCTTAAATATACTTATAAACGTTTTATCTAGTTTTGAAGACAGAGGCGATCAAACTATAAACACTTTATCATGTACAGAGTGTGGTCAATAAAAATATCCATAAAATCGATTTTACTAGAATAGATAACAGAATGGAGTTTACAGTCTGGTGAGTTGGTGTAAAATGCATACTAAAGCAATAGAGAACAGAAGGAAAACGTATAGCATGGATATATGCGCAAGAAAATGGAAGTTTTGTTTACTTAAGAGCTTTAAACTATGGAGTTAGATGTAGTGAAAATATAGATATAAGCATAGATAGTTTTTACAAGTATATCTTTATTAAAAAAAAACCTTGCAATATTTTTGACATTACATTTTCTTGACAGACGGCAGAACGTACAGATCTGAAATATTAGATATAGACTAATATGGTCCCTTAGATGTACAAGAGGGACTTAGCATTTTGATTTAAGCCGTAGATAATTAAATATTAATTAATGAAAATTTGCATTGTCATTATGAGCAGAAATCAGCCGATTTTCAACTTCTCTGTGATTGGTTGCTTGCACAAAAGCCAAAAAGATGGATGAGGACACTGGCATATGCCTTTGCATAGATACTTATAAGATTATTATTATTACAGATTAAATTCTCTGAGAGAAAATTACAGTAATCTTATCAGATTAAATTCTCTGATAAGATTACTCTGAGATTTATTCTTAGATTCTTATAAGAGCGTTTCCAATTATGATGTCATGCATAATTACGATTAATTGTAATTATTAATGCTGTTAAGTTTATGTCTTATTGTGGTGAAAAAACCCCAATAAATTAGGTATAATTTTTAAATAAATTTCGTGGATTAACTTATTAATATTAATTAAAGTAGTCGTGAATCGTAACATTTACACATTGCTATCATGGTCGCGAAACCAGCCATTTCTTCTTTGCACGAGTTCCGTAACATACTCATTAAATCAAAACACTATACATTAAAATCCACATTTTAACCTTTAAAATAAATTATCATTTATTCGCACCTCTATATTATTGTGATTAAAATTACATGAATTTATTAGTAGATAGATAAGAAGAGTTCAACGCCAGGGGGCGGTGGTAAAGTCCTATACTTTAACATGGGGACCCTCAGAGGCCATAATATAGGTATGAGACGACGGTGGAATTGGAATCTTATAAGAGGTATGGATAAAGGATGATATCACAGAAGAGGGTGGAGTTCAAAATTATGTTACGTATTGAGCATTGTGGAGTTCAAAATTATGTTACGTATTGAGCATTGTTCTCTCTTTCTTTCATTTTAATAGTTGTCTATTGAATATATGTAGATATTTTAGTAAAAGATAATATTTTTTTCAAAGATTGTCCCCGCCAGCACCCGATGCGCATGTGCCCCGTGACAACCTCGAAGATATGAATAATTTCAGTATTTAATATTAGTTACAAAAGTAATTTTTTAAAAGATTGCCCCTACCACCAACCGATAAATAAATGCCCCGAGACAATATCTATAATTTTCTTCATCATTTTTTTTTATTTTTTTTTAAATTTTAAAGTGTCCGTAAGCATAACTTTTAATGCCATTCTCATGTGAATATTTTTGCCATCAATAGGAGACAAAGCCACCTTGTTCTGGCATACAGTGAATAGTTTATGATTGCTGTTATCAATTCCAATTTGTTCTTCCATGGTAGGTTTAACACTCGACAGACACACTGTCTGTAATCACTGTAATTTTCTGTGCTACCACATGCGGAGGAACGCCTTTAGCTCTTTCCTTTTCTCCAGCAGACGATAGAATAGAGTTCATCTTAGGTCTAAGTCCTATGAACTCCTGAATAGGGGTCGAATTCAATTCATCCTTAAAGTATACAATACGTTTTTGATTTTCATTACTGAAGAGAGGATGGTCCTTGGGATTGTCAGAAAAATCATAAAGGTGCTTAAGCTGGCTTATACCTTTATAAATAACGGTAGTTTGGATTTCATAAGCCAATGAATAAGTATCAGTGAAGAGAAGTAAATATTTTTCCCATATTGGCTTTTAATATGTTTATAACGAAACTTATACATGAGTAGTTTTGGCAACTCCGGTATAGTAAAACCGACGTATATAAGTCGATTCATTAAAATATAACTCTTTGCACATTCGATACCCACAAGATCTTCACAAAAAATCTTGCTAGCTCTATAAGCTGGGGATGCTACCATCTTCAGGGCCCACTTTGAAGAATTCACTAACTCACTATTCACTCGATTTCGAAGATTTTCCATCGTTTTTCCAAACAGAGCGTTATTAAGCAATTAAAAAAATATTTCTCAAAATTAGTCTTCGCCAACTTTCTCTTTCTGTATTGAGTTTAATGTATTTCTTCAACCAGGGCTTCGGATTAAATTTTTAAGACTTTGTGAATTTTCTTGAGTCTTAAACCTAATGATAGGTATAGTTGAAGGTTGCTATAGTGAACAATATAATGTTTCTTATCATGCAGATTGGGTATCAATTTCGTAGTACTAGCAAAATGACCATGATGTAACTGTTGAACTAGCCGTTCCGCATATGGGAGAACATTTCTCGCTCAATCTTTATCCTTTCAGGGGCCAGGGGTACTCATTATGATAATCATGTAAGTATTAAGATATTCCTGAGCAGTTTCAAATATATACCCCTCTTGAGCATTATCCTTTAGACTCATTATCCAGGATTCATTCAAATTTTCTGTAGGTATCCCTTCAAACCTACCATAGGGTAGTCGTTGAGACTTGGATCAACCATGTAGATTATTGACGTCAAGATAGATAATGTGCTTATCAGACTTCTTAGAGTCATAATTTTTCAAATATCGATTATTAGTTTCAGATCTACGCTGACTGATCATAAGTGAGCCACCTCGAATACCGCATCCTATGAGCAGTAGCATAGTTTCATCTCTGAGTAGTTTTAGGGACTGCTCAGTCATTTTCAAGGATGCTTGCCAGGCCAGTTCTGGTGAAGTCATAAGATATGCACAGATAATACTATAATGGGATAGGCATAGTTTTCGAAAATTTTCGAATGCATCAGCTAATAGTAGGACATCCGTTTTCACATACAAGTCGTGATATTCTCTCACATTCTTTATATTGAAGGTATTCCATGCAATATGTGCATGTCGATAATCTTCACTCTTAATATATTAACCTCTAATATCGTTATGAAATGCCGAAGGTGAAGGTAGTACATATTCATCAAATTTTTGAAAGGGTGACATATAACTATAGGAATATACACATTTCCTAGGAAGGGGATCCTATTGTCTACATAGGGAAGAGTTCTCTTTGAATATGAAATTCACCCAAGTATAAATTGGAAATTAGTTTTTCCAGGAAGGCATTCAGAAACTGCAGAATGTCAATAAATTATAAACAAACATGGGACTCCTATTTCTTTGATGGATATATATTTATATATCTGGAAAGATATATATTTTTCGACATTAGTGCTAATTACATCGATTTTAGGATCTTGTAATTTTCCAAGACTCAGCATAATAAGGCGAGCATCGTAGTTTTTCAAATTATGAAGCACTACAGGAATATTAGCAGTTCGCTAATATTTAAGATTACAGGCATTATGAAAGGCACCTCTGTAGGCTTCAATCACACGCACACCATCTGTTTTCAGTTCACGATGACACAAATTACAATGAGTAGTTCTTTGACATTCAACTTCATTCTCCTTAGTTATTTGTAGTGGCTTAATATAAGGAAATTTCTCTCCAAGATACTGTTTTCCCTTTATCAAGTTCTCGATGAAATAGCTCACAGGGTCAACATCTCGATACACAGTAGCTTGTTTCAGGCACTTTCCGTCAGATCCTATGATAACATAAGCATATTCACAAGGTGTATGCACAGCTTGTCTATGTGTGTAAGATCTGCTATCCGATGGCTTAGTAGTATCCTCCTTAACGATCAGCGCTTCAAAGTCAGCATAGAATTGTGAAAGGGATAGAAAGTTGACACTGCTTGTTCGTGAATTGAAAATATTTCTGATCTTCCGAGGGCGTTTGGATGCGCTGTGGTGCATGCTCTTTAGAATATTGAGCATGATCTTGTAGAAGATCATTTATACTGTAGCGATGTAAACATCAATTACACACATATTGGGCCCTATTATGCTTAGTTATATGCCCCAGCAAGCGTGACACATTCCTAATCAGTGTATAGTGTTGCCTATTTTCATCACTAATCAGCAGTAAATTCATACATTCATTATCATCTCGTTTGGATATATGCAAAGGAAAAATTTCCTCTCATCTTCATATCCATACACATTAATCCATATATTATTCATTTTTTCAATCTAAGGACTGTTCACAACGGAGATAGGGCATTGAATATCTCCAAGTTGAATTTATTCTCATGACTTTGGTAATGTGTCACTCAATGAGGATGATCTTCCCAGTGTGTATTATATTTATATGCCAGCAGACAGCACACCAAACATTTCTCATCTTCAATTCGGATATTTAGCAAAGCTTTCTTAGCAGCAAGATTGCAAGGGTATTAGAAGCTGCTAGAGAATTGTACTTTGCAAAGAAAATGTCTATCTTTCACATCTTTTCTAAAGCCCATCCAGAACCTCGACGACTAAACTCTTAGAAAGACTATGGAAAAATACTCTTCAATATTGACTGGAAGGGTATCCGCATGGAGTTCTGTCACAACATATGTTCTAAAATATGAGCTCGTTACTTCTTCACCATTTGCAATGTTGCGTATGAATTGCACATCCGCAATAAGATACCACTTGATAGATCTGTATTCTCCAAGTTCATCTTTTAGTATCTTCAATAGCTGAAGGTGAATCACATCAAAACCCCGCTTAAGATCCGCCTCAACCTCTTCAGAGTGGGCTCCGACGTGCGCACAGATAATACATCTAAAGACTTCTTCACTTTAATCTTACGACGGTTATTAGAAGTTGAGGCTAAAGCAGGGGCTTTTCACTTTTTAAAACCATGTTCAATACGCTGGTGATCATTTTTCTTGCTGAATATAAGTTCACAATGTTTGAACTTTATACCATTTTTCAGCTGAAGTATCAGATGGCGTTTCAGATTATCCAGTCTGGTAAACTTTACAGAACACTGGGTACACTTAAAAAACTTTTAAGAATAAATACTTTTAAGATAACCTTTGAAGAATAAATACTTTTAAGATAACCTTTGAAGAATAAATACTTTTAAGATAACCTTTGAAGAATAAATACTTTTAAGATAACCTTTGAAGAATATTATCTTTTACTAAAATATCTACATATATTCAATAGACTACTATTAAAATGAAAGAAAGAGAGACCAATACTTCGTAACATAATTTTGAATTTCACCCTCTTCTGTGACATCATCCTTTTATCCATACCTATTTTATGATATTGCAATTACACCACCCCACACCTATATTATGACTTCTGAGGTTTCCCATGTTAAAAGTATAGGATTTTACCACCGTCTCCATCCTCAAACCCATATTATGACCTCTGAGGGTCCTCATGTTAAAGTATATGACTTTACCACCGGCTTCTGGCGTTGAACTCTCTTTTATTATTTACTTTTATTGACAAACGCTTAAGGAGGAGAAAAGCACCGTATGAGACCAGGTCTTTTGAATCTTATTCCAAAGATCAAAAATTGACCTAACTTACATGAAGACTGATACATAACTTTAGGGTTTACAGCTTAGCATGACTGTCACCTTTTCCAATTCTTTTTCTGTCATTTGGAGTCAGACTTCGTCTTATCCTATAACATTCTCAATTCCCAAAGGACTAACGATTATCTCTGAACAACACTGCTTCAAATCAAGACTCTCTCTCTTCAACTCTTGAATATATATTCAATTATATTCATTAACTTTTCTTCTTGCAGTTGCATCATTTTGCCTGGGGTTCAAATACGCCCTACTTGCTTTGATTGAATGTTCTTCAGTGCGATGTCCTATCTTTGCATTATTGGTTCTATCAGTTTCCAATGCAGAATATTCCCAGAATATTTTGCTCCAACCATACTTGCAATTTGTGTGCCGTGTATTTATTGGGGTCATAACTTTCCGGGCAAAGACCATAAAACCGTGACTAAAGGCTGCGTTATGTTTCGTTGTAAACATCAAAAACTGCAGATGGTGTCTCCTGATCTCACACTTATTATTAATTCTTTTAAACATTTAGAAAATATAAATACGGAAACAAATTTTTCATTATCATGATTGTTTGAAATTTTAGCATGTTAAAGACTGTTTAATTGAAATAATTTCATTTGTTTACATTTTAAACCCTAAGCATTGTGAAATCAAAATATTTACTTGGATATTTATACAGTTCAGATTCGGTTCCAAACATTTGTAAAATTCCGGCAAGGCTTAAACAATATTTACCCATTATTAATAAAAATTCAAAACGCCCTAGATCTTCTGTCTATAGGTCGTCAGGTTTAAGGACAGGCGGTGTGCCTCTGTCACTGCCTCGTAAACATGAGGCGCCTGATTGCTACGCGGACGGGGTAAAAGAGTTCACGAAGCGAATAGGGGAAGAGCTCTATAGTACATACAAAAAAATCTGATGTGGGCAACATATGATTTTCCTTATATAATGTAATGAATTTACTACTTTTACAGTAAAAAAACATAGGTTTTTCTTATGGTAGATACTAATATTCCTTCCAAGACATTGAATTTTCGGCAATTAGTAGTCATTTTTATTGATTTAGCGTCATTTTTATCCATTTGGCGAGATTTTCGTTCATTTCGCAACATTTCAAAAAGTCGCCAAGCTGGCGACATTCCATCAAATTCGTCGCCAAAATCTCGCCAAGCGTTATGGACGAAGAAATAAGTTATTCTTACAGCAGATAAATGACTATTGGCGTTCAAATAAAAAAGAATTACTTAAAGTATCTTTTTACATGAATGGAACGAGCTAGATCCACGAGAATGATGTCACCCAATTTATCGCATGGTATTACATATGAAAAATGAGCATGTTTCTCAATAGGAAATATTTTTTTTTATTTTATATGACTTTTTGATAAATTTTTTGAAAAATGTACAATAACTCAAGAGCGGTTCATGTTAGCGTTCTAAAATTTATGTCAATCGTTTTCTAATGAAAAATTGCATATTAAATGTCTATTTGCGTAACTTTAATAGCGGTTTTGATTTATTGACGATTTTTTCAAAATGTCATTCGAAAATTTAGGGGGGTTCTGAACATTCGATTGCAAATAAAATCAATAGGCTTCCAGTGTTTATGAATAGTGATTTTTGTACCAAATTTTGTTCGATTCGGTCCATTCTTTCGTCAGTTATCGTCTCCACAGTCTCACTGACACACACACACACACACACATACTTACACACACACACATACTTACACACACACACACACTGACATCACTTCAGAAATGTTTGATTCGTGATCAGGGATACTTGAAACGTGCTCTCCCGTCGAAAACTCGAATTCGAATTTTTGACCCCGTCACAATACTTTCCTTATACATTATGTATATAAGGAAAGTAAAAATTGATAAAAGCTTTATGAAAAAGCTATAAAAAGCATTTATCCATAAAAGTGTTTATCCATTTCTTCTGGGGATTCTGGAAATTTTTATGAATAAAAAGTTCATTTATATGAATTCGAAATTTAAATAGCTTAAGTATTCAACAGTAAAGAAACTGATTAATAAAATAAAATTAGAATAACTTACAAAATACAAATACGAGGTAGAAGGGTGTAGAGTTTACTTCGACAAATGGAATTTTCCATTCCGTCACAGTAGCTCAATGGTAGAGCATTGGCTGGCCAATACGAAGATCCGTGGTTCGATTCCCGGTTCGGCTAGCAAAGCACTTTACAATGGCTCCCGAACAAACCAACCCTGTAGGTTAGTACAAAGGTGTCGGAGTTCTGAAAGTGATCCTAGTACGAAAGCACAGACTTTGGGACATTAAGCGCCGATTTCACATCGGTATGTCAATAAGCACGTAGGAAGCTAACCTGGAAGTTAGAAATAGCAACCTAAGGTAATAGAAACCTAAGGTAAAACAGCAGGAAGTGGACAGGAAGTTGTCAGTTGTACGTCAATCTGATATTAGAAGGTCGAGAATGCAGGGTCTACTTCACAGATAAAAGCTTGGAATTCTGTCTTAGTAACTCAACGGTAGAGCGAGGACTGGTCAGTTCGAAGATTCGTGGTACGATTTTTGGTTGGTGCAGCAAGGTTCTTTATAAGGGATATTGCGTCTCTTTTGTTCCATGCTGAAAATGATACTATGCTAAAAAAAGTTGATTTGTTTGAACGACATTGTAAAGCACCGTGTTGCCCGAAATGGGTATCTAACCATGAATCTTCTGACTTGAAAGCCGACGATCTAGCTTTGAGCCAATGCTACGCAATTACAAGCTGTTACCTTCAGAGTCGACTCTGTAACACACATATATACGTATACAGACAGACATCCCATAAAATCTTTCGATTCAGAGATACTCATAAGGTGTAAATCTGCCGGAAATTCTAATTTGAATTCTCGATTTCATTGAAATATTTTACAATATTATATTATAAGGGAAATCACTTTTTTATTCGTGTTACTAAGTGTATAGTGAATAAAATTTGTGACTCCCTTACAGCAAACACTTTGTCTTTACTTATTTTTAAAAAATGCACTTTTTCAACATCTAAAAATATTTTCGGTAATTTGTTCGTTCATATGGTCATTACTTAAGCTATCAAATATTGATAGGAAACTGTCAGTGACACTAGATATCCAATGAAAATCAAAGTATGAATAAATATATGACGTTCTCTTATGATTACCCATAACTTATTTGCCATTCTTCATTTTTCTAGATATACGTCTCAATCACCGAGTATTGAACGCTCATAACCAGATCCATAAATCTATCAATATATTGCGCAAACAGGTATTTTCGACAGCGATTCATATTCATATTTGAAGGGTTATTGGGTTATTGAGTGGATTGTCTTTGGGATCAGTTATCATTAGAATTTAAAGATTTTATTCTTTTATGGTATACAGAATATATCAATCTTATTCTAAAATTTTTATTAAGTGTCATCAACTGTTTACTGAGGATATTCATTGAACTCAAGATTAAGGAAGATTTAAAACACAATAAAGGAAGATTTTATTTTCAAATCAACAGAAAGATGAAGCTGTTTTATAAAGAGAATACAGATTCTACTGTTTTTAAAATTACTATGTGTCAACTACCGATATTTCAAACTTAGATGCATTAACTATTGTAGCTTAATTTATCCATATGTCGTCCATGTACTTAGGATATATTTTGAATTCTCCAGCTCATTTGAGTAACATCGAGATATATTAGTAAAATTAATTGCCGTATGTCATGATATCGCTTCTCTCAAATAGGCACAAGGAATTTATAATCTTGCAAGCAACAATGAAATTCATTATGTTACTTAGGTTGAAGATTATACAGAACACTAGGTTGTTGGACTCATAGAAGAAGAGCCAGGATAAAAAGTAATATTGGTTCCAAAATGAAATCAATTTTTCCATTCAACCTGGAGATCAGCCATTCAAAAGACTCTTTTGAATCCCCCTAGTCCTGCTGATAGCCTCATCGTGAAGGGGGGGGGAGCAAACAAGATTATCTCGTAATACTCCTATGTAAAGTCAAACTTTTTCTTTATTACAGACGCACTTGCACTTAGCGTCAGTAACGGAATTGGAGATTAAGACGCTCATACATAGGGAATCTAATTTTGTTTAGCATTGCTGCAGACTAAATATAGCTCACGAATGCATTTAGAAACTCTTATGCCTCGCATATTGTCTTTTATGCTTTTTCTAGAAAAATGCATTTATCAGCTAGATGACTGTACAACTATTGGTGCAACTATTTTAATCGGCAATTCATGTTCATAGAAGCTTCCCATAATATCGTAATTTGTTAGATTGCTGTGAATGATTTGGATACAGTGGATATTTATGTGAAATTTTGTAAAATAATTTTCAAAAGTTTGAATAAAAACTTAATACAAAAGAATATATAGTATCAATATGTGAATACTGAAAAATGCCTCTCATAATTATATATCAATACACTTAGGAAGAAATTGAGGTATTTTCCAATTAAAAAAATCTAGAATTGACATCACATGTCTTTCACTAGAGCTTCAAGTAATTTTATGTTTCTTTCTCTACATATAATAATTAAACTTTAGAGCATAAAATGACACATAAAATATAAAAATTTTGTGTAATTACACCAAATTTTCATATTTTAAAACATTCTGTTTATCATTAGTTTGTTTATAATCTGTTTAGTTTATCTTTTATTTGTTTTGTTTCGTTTATCATTTGTTGAGCATTTTAAAATGGTGTTTAAATGTCGTAAAAAAGATATCTACAGTTTATCATGACAAACTAACTGTTCTACAAGATCGGTTTATCATGGGAAACCGTTCTAAAATATCGGTTTATCATGGGAAATCGTTCTACAAGATCGCTTTATCATGACAAACCGTTCTACGAGATCGGTTTATCATGGCAAACCGTTCTACAAGATCGCTTTATCATGACAAACCGTTCTACAAGATCGGTTTATCATCGGTTTATCTTGTAGAACAAACCGTTCTACAAGATCGTTTTATCATGGGAAACCGTTCTACGAGATCGGTTTATCATGGCAAACGGTAGGTTTAAATAAAATCTATTAGACCAAAAGCAATGGGTTGATACTTTTCGTTTTATCAAACTTTTCGTTTCAAAATAACGTATTGGAGTATTGAGTTACTATATTTAATCATATTAATTTTTTTTTTCATTTAGCCTTTGTTGAATTTTGAGTGTAACTGCCAAAAAATGAATTTTAATGTTCAACTGGTAGAAGAAATTTGTCGATAATATGTTAAGCTAAAAGAGATACATACGTTGCACAGACTCACACAAATACATTATTCTTAGACGTCGCTCGAAGAATAGTGTTTTCGGAATTAATGCATTACCATGTTTCGTAGGGAAAATAATATGTTCAATTCTTAGAAATTCAGTTCTTAAACAAATATTTTGTGAATTCAAATAAAACTGTAAAAAGAAATGAAAAAATACAATTCAGGATCATCTTTAATGTCTATAAAAGTATGCTATTTATAAAAATAGACCTAATAAACAAGACATCCGCATAATAAATCAATGCCTCTGACAAAAACAAACGTGAAAATGTATCAAAAAATATATTTTCGTATTTCACAGTGTAAAAAGTTGTAAATCCACCGAAAACACCAATTCAAGTTTTCGACACTTTTGCATGCATTTCATAAAAAGCTAGTGTAAAACTTACTATGAAATATTTTCAGCTTACATTATTTTTAATATCTTGTAAAGAGGCGTAGCGATTCTACGTTAAGCGCTTAAAAAACTTAACATCAGGAGAGATTTTTCTATGTACAAGAAATATGCACTCTTAATTTGCAGTCATATAAGGCATTCAAGTGTTGGAGACATTAACCTCCTTCTTACCGCAAACCTTTCTTTCTTAAACTTACTTACAAAGTTCCTTCTTATCTGGCTTTGAACACAGAGGCGATCAAATACTTTGCGCAAAAGAAGTAAACACCTTATCATTTACAAAGTGCGGTCAATAAAAATGTCCATAAAATCGATTTTATTAGAATAGATAACTGGGTGGAGTTTACAGTCAGGTAAGGTGGTATAAAATTTATATTAAAGCGACGGTGAACATGGGGGAAAACGTATAACATTTATATATAAACAAAAAAAGTTTGGAAGTTTTATTTATTTACGTATTTTAAAACATAGAGTTAGATGTAATGGAAAAATCGATTTATGGACGTTTTTGAAGTTTACACATAAAATGTGCGTATATAAATGTTAAGAAAATATGCAGTTAGAGGTTTTATTGTCGGATGTAAGGTATAAGGGTGGTGCACTTAAACTAATATTTATTAGGAGTTTTTGAAACTATTTTATGAATAAAAAAAATAATTTATATTGACTTGATTGCAATAATTGAAAACTTTATTTTCCCCATGATGTCTACACAGGTCCTATTTAATTTTAGGGGTAAAAAGTAAAAAAAAACATATTAACAACCAAATGTTGATTAATTTATTTTTATTATCATTTTTGCACATTTTATCGGATTCTGAATCATTGATTTCTCTACTTCTTATCCGGTTTTCACTTTCTGATACGATTGAATCATCGTAGATTTCGATTGGTCGCAATCTTGTCCTCATTGTAGACGTCATTTTTAAAGCAAATATGGGCAATTATGCTCTTTAGTCCATGGATGGTGTTTTTAGTACAATAATGAAGTAACTAGCTTGAAAAAGTGATTTCGAGGAGCGCCCAATATGATGACAGGAACTAATAATTTTCAACGTCTAGAATCTTTCAACGCAGGACATCAAAAGATTAAAAATTTTACATTAGGATAACTTATTAAATTAATAACATTGAAACAATATATGATTAAATTAAACGAGAAAACGGGCGAAACGTACTGCTTGAATCTGAATCGACTGATTTTGTTAGATGATTTAAAATTCAAAATTTTTACATTCTCATAATATGTAATATAGTGTAGAGAATACATTGTTTTCTAAAAAAATTTCGAATTTGCGAATTTGATGCCAATATATATTTTAGGACCTCCTGAACACGTTTGGATATTTAGTAATATCCGTCTGTCTGTCTGTGGCCGATTTATTGTGTATACGATAGCAGCCACAAATATTAATGGATTTTCACGAAACTTTATATCCGTATTTGTTATAAAAAATCTAGAACTAGATAGAAATCTTTTAAATCCAAGTAAAACCTTCGAAATTTATTCGAAATTTTATATTTTATAACACAACAGCATAGGACAACATTTGACATAATTATGCATAAAATGGTTTATTTATGGCTTAGTGATCACGATACTTAATAGTTTCAATTATTGTTGTGATAAATAGCCGCTGTACAATTTTTTTTATTCGTAACGTCATTAGCCCCCTCGGAGGGCTAATTTCCCGCCCCCGGGGGGAGGCAAATTGTCAAGTACGATATCAATCAAAAGATGTTTTCAAGCCCTTTAAAGTGAAGTGTAATACGCTACAGTTGTAATCATTTGGACCCACAATTCTGATGTTTTAAAAGACGTCTTGTAAAATGTGAAAATGAGAAAATGAGAAATCCAAATTGAGTCATATTTCAGTTAATTTTAAATTGAGATTATAGACTTGTTAATTACAGCTTTTCAGGCAGATTTTAATAAATAAAACTACATGGCTTTACCGTAATTGCAACTCAGCTGATACATTTTGTATTATTAATCCAGTTAGAACATTTAAACGGAGAAAATCAGCTTAAAAGTTCCGAGGCTAAAAATAGGGTTGACTAGTTTAAACAATGGTTTGTGTAATGTTTTTTCGTTTAAACTACATTTTTAGTTTAAACCTTGGTTCAAACAATGTTATAAACCATGTTTTAACCTTGGTTTATTAATAACGTTCATAACGGCTAGTTAAATTTGCTACACACGTTGTTTTGGGAATCATACTGTTAAGAAAAAAGGCTATTTTAATGATTACGTTGTTCTCTTATAATTCATATTACGAAAATAATATATTTAGACAAATGCTCGAAATACGTTTCATGAGGTCTTAAATTATGCCTTTCTGAATCTACTGAGTTCAAAATTTTCTGGAAAACAATACTACCTACCATATTCGTACACCGTGACATGAGGAATTAAAAACAAAAACTTTTGGTATCGAAACTGAAAGTTATTTGACAAAGTGACTGAAAAGCAGAACAACAGATCGATGAAAACATATCATTAATCACGGAGAGACTTAAACCTAACTGCCCTGATTTTTTTTAATCTTTCTGAAGAAGTGTCAAGCACCATAGTTCACGACACCTGCTGGATGTTTTCAGATTCGGGATGCAATAAGAATCATTTTGGGATATATCTATAAATTTAATCGTAAATTTATTATATACTAGCAGTATACCCATTTTCCATACGTAATACACAATGTAAGAAACTTGAAGTTCACAAATGGTGGTGAACTTTAAATGTTTTTAGTCTTTAATTTTTTTAATTTTATAATACACTGAATGAACACTCAATACAATGAATACTCGCAATGCAAATTTTCATTTTTCGAAAGCGTATTTGAATTTCAGTGGCTGAAAATCACTGCTGATGTAGATGGCAGTATGCAAATATCATATGTTACAGCCAATCACGATTGATTGTCCGGATATATGCTAATAAGGCAGTCGTTGAAGACTCCAGCATTCTGAAGGGTTTGGGGAGGTGCACTTAAATGCTAATACGAAATGTTTATAACTTTTGAAGGATTATTTTTTGAGATATTCGTATTTCTATAGCTGAAAGAAGACGAATTACAGATAGTGAGCGCTGTTGTGCTGTCTGACGCATTGAAGCAGGACAGTCAATTAAAGATGTCGCTTTTTTCATTGGCGTTGATCATTCGGTAATTTCCCGATTATGGAAACAATTCCAAACAGTTTTCCGGAGACCTGTTCCTGGTCGTCCAAGGGTTACCACACCCTCTGATGATCAGTATATTACTATAGTAGCCAAGCGGAATCGACGAGCGACCTCCATAACTGTTATATCCATGGTTGCAGCTGCACTTAGTAAGACAATATCTGCCAGTACTGTGCGCCGAAGACTCCACGTGAAGGGACTGCACGCCCGAGTACCACGTTTTTGTGTTCCACTAACCATCCAAGTCAGAGGGACAAGATTAAAGTGGTGTCGTCAATATGTCAATTGGACTGTCTCAGATTGGTGCAACGTCCTGTTCACGGACGAGACGAGATTTGCTCTGAAATCAGATGATAAGCGTGTAAGGGTTTGTAGAGAGCGAGGCACACGCAATAAGGTCAAGAACATCATCGAGCAGCACGCATTCAAAGGTGGCAGCGTGATGGTGTGGGCTGGAATTTCAATAGAATATCGCACAGAGCTACACATCTTTAAAGGCGGTTCTGTGACGGCTGCGAGGTATCGGGATGAAGTTCTAGACCCCATTGCGTGCCTCTACGCTGCAACAATTGGTCCTGATTTCCTCCTTATGGACGATAATGCCCGTCCCCATCGAGCGAACATCGTTGACGAATGCCTAGAAAGCAAGGGCATTTCTCGTATAGAGTGGTCGTCGTATTCCCCCGACCTGATTCCCATTAAAAACCTTTGGGATGCCTTTGGGCGTGTTGTCTCTGCACGTTTAGCTCCTCCAGTCAGTCTCAGAGAGTTGGAAACTGGCCTATTGGAGAAATGGCCATTGCTCGCATTTGCGATGGTCGATCATTGAAAGCATGGAAAATAGTTGTGAAGTTTGTGTGAATGTCCGGGGTGGTCACATACCATATTAATGCAAGTTTTGTTTGGTTTGTTTGCCTTTAAACATCATTTTATTAATGACCCGAATGTACGTCATCATATAACTTACAAAAAGTAAATATATTTTGCATCTTTGTACAACATTCTTGTTTTCTTTAATGCATAAACACATTTGCTACCTCCATGTACAATTTTGAGTTAATCAAAGCTTTACTTTCCCATTTTTGTTGATTTTACCGTCTGTGCTTAACTTTTGGAAGCCAGTATAATATTCACAAGAAGTTAAGTGAGTCCTTCCAAACCAAAATAATAAACAGACAGATAAAAGCACAGTTTACAATTTTATATATATATATATATATATATATATGTGTGTGTGTATATATATATATATATGTTCATAGACAATACACTATTTCCAACAAAACAAGTCAAAATTGTTTAAAATTTTATCTATTAGGTTTGGGAATATAAGCGTCCAAAGTGTTCGCATTTTTCGTAACTCTCCGCTTTTAGCCAGAGATACCTCAACTATAGATATTATTGATATCAAAACATTTTTCTATTAGTTACAATTATTTTTCTATTAGTTAAAACTCAAAAGAAAGTTCACAGTTTGTGTCTACACCTAACTCTTTAATGGGATGGATAATACTATTTTGCCTGTTTACCACAATCGGATAACAAACACTCTTTTGGATCTGTCCCTATTATATTTTAAATATCTGACTTTGAAATTTATGAATATGGATAACCATTTGTTATATACACGACGAGCTCTTTCATAAAAGATCATATATCATATAGTTCTTTTCTGTTTAGAATCGATCTAATATATTTATTAAAGATAAATTTTGCTTGAAAATGTAAAAATGAGATACAGTATGCGAGTGAAGAAGAGTTTTGGAAAAGGTGTGTTTTATCCACAATGGGCATTGAGTAGAAATTTGTATATGTGCAGACTAATGATGTAAACATTAATGGTGCAAACACTAATATTTACTATATCTTAAATTAAAAAAAATCATCAACATAAAATTGTCTTATAATGGAATCAAATTAACGAAAATATCCCAAAATTTTCGAAAATGAGGCTAAATTAACAAAAATCACGCCAAATTGATGAATTAATTACTAAAATATTTTATACATGGACTCTTGCTTATTGAGAATGCTTTAATATTGATAACTATCATATTAGTATTGCGTGAAACATATGTTAATTGGATACTTCGAAATAGTTTTACATGTTGTCATCCGGAAAAACGCTAAATGTACAATTAAACGTTAAAAACATTGTGCCGTCGATATTATTATACATCATGTTTTCACTGTTGTTGATTGTTGAAACCCAGACCGTCCGACCTACCAGAAAGGTGTAAGGTAACTGTTTGGACGGTCGGGAAGTGCCACCCAATTTAGACCGTAACCCAGTGGGGGAGGCATCCACAGGGACCGTACCCTCCTTCCCCTACCACCAACCTCTCGGAAGGACTTTCGGACCCACATGTTTAACGTGATCGTACTCCGCATGAACACGGCGGCAGTTTTGGCAGTGGCTGGAATCGAACCCGGGCCTACCGAGTGCAACTCCAGCGCGCTAACCAATGGGCTACCGCGCCCCATCATGTTTTCACTGTGAAAGAAGTCAATTCATTGCATAATAAATGGGAACGTCATGCGCTACACCCGTCAGATACTTTTGTATAGCTATTTATTTTTGGTATTTTCTACAGTATTTTTGAATGTTTGTGTCAGCAATTAAATCTTGAATTGAGGGCGAACTCTCAAAATCTGTAATTGTATAGACTTTGTGTAATTATAAAGTAAATAACGCAATGACTGCAAATGTCTGGATTTACAAACGGGCATTGTAATGAAAAATAACAAACAATGCATGAACTGGAAAGCACTAGTGTTCAAAGTTTGACAACTCAAATATTTAGTTGACTTTATTACGGCACATAGAAAAATTTTGCCGTGGGATGTTCATGCGTGAGATGATTCTAAGAACATGAAAATGACCTAATCTTTGAATCTTTAAAGTGGAGTTTGACCAAGTTATATCACAAAATGGCTACGAACAAGTTACAACTGTGGACTTGAGCGACCCAATGATGTGGAGTAAAAGAGAGATTCCTGTGTATAAATGGTGAATGGAAGTATCTAAAGAATGAAATTATCTAATAAAATTGAGTGTTGGCATGTTAGAACGAAGTAACAACTCGGACGAAAAAAAAGCTATGCACTTTCTATTACATGAAGTATTGTGCCTATTATATATTATGGGATTGAGGTCTATAAAAATTTAACTTATTCAAGAATGATTATCCAAAACTATCAAGTGGCATCGCTTATTTCTAGCACCCCAATTCTACAATAATTACTTATGAATTACTGAATTGCAAGATTGATTTCCATGATTTTTCAGTTGAGATTTCTACTGAAATTAACATCGACAGTCTATCTGACGCCCTTTCAATACCGCAATTGACTTTTGGATGTGAAAAATCAGAGCTTTCCCGTGTCCTTCCAACTGACTCAAATGAATTTAGCTGTTCATTCACTTTATTCTGCTGTTGCAGCTCATATTGCTTTGATCTCTAATGAAAACAAATGCCTTGATTATTTTCTTCTAATTTGTTTCGTTTGTCAACGCTGTAAGCGCGGGATGCGCTTTGCTTACACACACATTCAGAAAAATGAAGGAAAGTTAAATGAACTAAGTAAACGTTCATCTTCAATGGCCTGATCAGTGATCGAAAAATTAGTGGAAGTAAACACCAGATGCGATCCTTTCCCTGATGTGAAGCGAACATACTTCAGAATGGCCGGAAACATAAGTATATGACAAGTGAAACAATACAGGAAATAATAATTCCATTTTGAAGTTAAATAAATTCTTTAATTAACTAAAATTCACACATAGACATTATGTAATGGCATCATATTTCAACTCGATGGCACTCGATGGCAAACTTTGTAAATCTTTAAATCAATACAATTTTCTACAGAATTATATCACAACTGCATCTTATAATAAGGGAGACTTAAAACACAGAGTTTTAAAGATTAGCTGGCTCAATAGAATATTTTTGAATTCCGTTAGTTATTTAGCCAGGAACTCTTAATATTCTCCCACAAAAATATATAATACTTACGAACCAATGGTGTGGCTCAATAGGACCCTGTCGGTCGTAAAAATATGAGAGTAATTACATTTTTCTTTGAATTTAACTTTTTTCATTGTTAGAAAATTATAGAGAGAGCTGCTTTTAAAAACGACCGACAGATTCGAAACCTTTGTCTGCTCTCCAACCAAAGAAGCGTCTTCTCTACCACTACTTCAAAACTCTGACGTCACATACACATATACATGAGCGTTCGCATATCAAACATGCAGAAAACAGCGAGAATAATGAACAACATAAAATTACAGAACTCAGCGGTTTTCTTTCAAGCGGAAGTGCCAAGGCCACGAACATTTCATCAGATTCACTTCGCCGCAGATTTTCGGACGAGGAATTCAGCATTTTCATGACTTGAAAGAACATTTAAAACAGAAATATACACTTTCGCAGATTGCGACACCACAACGCCATGCTTTCTGTATTAAGTCTGTAACATTCTGTTGACAAAAAAGCATTTTGCTTCCATTAATGTGACTTCAGTGTCTCTAGAACCTAAAACATAAATGCTGTTTTTCAGTAATAAATTGTTTGCTGAACTATTGAAGTTTTATATCCATGGTTAGTTAAGTTAAGGTAACACCTTTAAGTTTTCTAAAATATTTTGAGAATGCTTTTTATAATAGAAGAAAAAATTAAATTTGTGTTCCAATATATAGTGTTAGTAAATGGTTTTAAATTAATCCTAAAAATTCCAAAACTGTTAATTATCGTTATGATACAGTAATATAGTGTATAACTAGCAATAATTACACTTCTTCAGAAACATTCCTATAAAAAAGCAAAAAAATTTCAAGTGTGACTTCAAAGTCAAAAATCATACCAATGTTTCAGAGAGTATTTCGAAAGAAATACATGAAACTGTTATAATATAAAATTTAAAACAAACTAAATGTAAAAGTCCCTGGAGTGAAAAGCTTATTATTTTGCTAAATATCATAAATCAAAAGTCAGTACAAGTGGACTTTGCGCATACTCTTTAAAAAAGATTAATGGTCTGACAACATAGTTTTCTCCCATTAAGAAAATATGCAAAATCTTCTCGAAACCAGATATTTCATATTTATCCTTTTAAACGTACGGTTGTGAGTAGCCATTTATTCAGTGCGCGATGAACTCTTAAATAGAAGATCATGTATCAAGATGCATTTAAGGTTTTAAGTAGAAAATGCTTCATACTTTTAGTTAAGAGAAAGTAGCCTCGAAAATTCAAAAGTACTACAAATGTATTTACAGAAAAGATATATGGAACTTCCAAAAAGATATGTTTTATCTATGCAGAACATTTCATAAAGTTTGCATAATAAAATATCTCCTAAATGATTGGTTTTAGGTCCATGGTTCCAAATTAAGAAATGTTTCAATTAATGTAAACTATTATCATATGTAAATTTTGATCATGTGGCACCTTTCTGTTAAAATGCAACTTTTTATATGGGCTGTATAAAAAAAATTCAATTACAAAAATATTTTCCATAGACCAATTAGTCAAACATAAAAATATCCATTATCATATGGTAAAAATTTCTCGGAATATCACGTTATTAAAGTTCATTAGTACAGCTTTTGATGGACAATTGGGAACTGTATTATAAAACCGAGATACAATTTTGATCCCTGATATCTATGTTTTTACCGTTTCTTACTTTCCCTATGTACATCGTATAATATATAGGGAAAGTACTGTAATGGGATCGAAAATTCGAATTCGAGTTTTCGACGGAAGAGCACGTCTCAAGCATTCTTGAACTCGAATCGAACATTTTTAAAGCGATGTCTGTGTGTGTATATGGCTGTGAGTCTGTGGATGTGATATCTTATGAACAAACTTTGAACGGAATTTGGTACAAAAATTACAATTAGTGAATACAGGAACCCTATTGATTTTAAACGCAATCTAATATTTAGGAGACTCCACATATTCAAATGAAATTTTGAAAAATTAACATAAAATTAGAGCTTTTAATAATGTTATGTAACTGATAATTTTTTATGTAATTTTTCATTTGGAAACGAATAACATAAACTTTAGAACGCTAGCATGAACCTTTCGGGAGATATTGTACATTGTCCCAAGGCAAATTTGGGACATTGCAAATTATGGCGGAGTGTAACCGATAAAGACGGTCCCTGTACTTCTCCGGTAATGCATATACACTTCCCTAAGAAAACACCTGCAAAAGGATGAGCAAGCCATGTTTCTGGGAAATGTGGACAACGATTCCCCAGTTACAAAGGGGCGCAGCAGGGCGCTCTTGGGGAGAGCTGACCCTTGTCCGGTTCGGGTGCACGTGCACGCAAGGTCGTGGGAACCCGCGGTCCACCTGCCAGATATTAATTCTGGGGTGGTCGCCATCCTCCTGTCAGCACAGCACCCAATAGCCGGACATTTTTGGGATATATCCAATGAAGATACCAGGGGCTTTGATTGGGGGGACCAATAACAAACCTGGGGCTTAATTGTGTAGGAGGAGACATTTTTCCGATGATCGAGAGAGTTTGAGAATTTTCAAAAAGAACGGGAATTGAGTTTAAGATTGCAGACAGAACGGAGAATTGGTTTGTGTGCTCGAGAGAGAAGAGTCTCTCAAAAATTACGTCTGCAGCGATGTCCGGCGATTCCTCCACCGAAGTGCCCCGTATCCAGTGTCACATCCAACGATATTCGAAGGTATGAAATGCATGTATCACATATCTAGTCTGTTGACACAGTTTTAATTAACGTCTTACTCTCTCGACATCTTGTCAAATCCACACTTGAGTAAATAGTAGAGACGAATTTAATTACAAACATAAATGGAGATTTTAATTACATACATTCTTTAAGTATTCTTGATTTTTGAAAATGTCAATGGAGGGCCATCGTAATTTGTGAAGAATGTTAATTGAACCAATCAAATATGTTTTTAATATTATTATTTTTTAATTTCATTTTTATCAATAAAACCCATTGTTATTGTTTTATATCATGTCCGTTGTCCTCATTTGCCACTAATTTAGTTCTATGTATTTTTGTTCGACACGGCCAATGTCGGAGATGAGAAACTATACTAATTTATGCGTTCTAACAGGACGTGTGGTGAAAACCCACATAACAAAAATGGTTCCGATGACCAGGATTCGAAATAAAAATAATTGTTAAAATAACGAAAAATTTTTTTTTGTGAATAAATTAAAATTAATGTGCGCGATAGGAAAATTTAAAATAAAATTAACTTAAAATAAAATAAAATGAACTTAAAATAAAATAAAATTAACTTAAAATAAAATTTAAAATAAAATTAACTTGAATTAAAATAAAATTGTCTTGAAATAAATTTAAAATAAAAAACTTAAACTTTAAAAGTAAACTTAACGTAAGGAAATGAGGACATTTAAGAAAATAGATGTTGTCACAAGTGTTATGCCATATGTATATGATGTGTGTATTTTAAGAAATATTGTGTATATTTAAGAAAAAGAATTATAGGATTTAAATATATTGAGTTAGGGGAGAAAAATTGGAGAAAATAATAATGGATGGTAATATTCTTTTGGGAGATAAATTTTTGGGAGATAAGAATTGCGTAGGAGTATGATTTTATGTTTAAGATTTCTGAGTATCAATAATTGTATTTCATGTTGCAGGAAAAGTGTTGTATTTATGTAAACGCGCATTGTTCGTAGGGATAGAAATTTTGGATTAGAAAATTAAGGAAAAACTTAACAATTTTTTTTAAAAAATGACAGAAAGGGGTGATATGACGGTGACGCCTACAAGTAGGATTCCGGGGATTATTTCCTTGTTAGGAGAACTGAGCGGAAGCGACGAAAATGAGACCTCCATATTTTTCGAACAGATGGAATCTTTAAGTGAACTAACAAATTGGAACGATTTAGAGAAGCTAGCAATTGTTAAATCCCGTCTGCGCGGAAACGCAAGAAAATTCTACATCAGCTCAAAGGATCTGCGTAGCGAAACATCTTTCGACATTTTCAAGCAAAAATTCCTAGATTTTTTCACATCCGAACCTAATGTCACTACAAATCAAATTCTTTTTTCAACTGCTAAACAAACTAAGGGAGAAAATATTAAAGAATTAGCACATAGAATTACAACATTAACTTTAAACTACGTAGGTGAAACACAACTTAATGAACACACACACGCAATTATGGACAAACTCAGCCTAAGTAAATTTTTGGAGGCAGTTGAGCCCGAATATCGGAAAGAAATTATGAAAAATGACCCAAAAAGCTTTAAGGATGCGGTAAAAATTGCCCAAAATTTAGAAGCGGCCAATCTGACAACAGTTGAAGTAAATAACATATCTCAGTACAGTGATATTCAAACATTTAAAAAGGAACAACAACAGTTTAATTCTAATTTACTGGAAAAAATAACAGAAGAAATAAATCATCTTAAAATTAGAGAAAAAAAAAATGATTATCAGATAACGAACACATATTCATGCGATTTTTGTGGTAAATTTGGACATTGTATGCAGGATTGCTGGCATTATATTAGAGAGAGAAATAATCAAGCGCACATATCATTACAGACCAGGCATAATTCTTCGCGCAGACCAACACATTATGCACGGAGAATATCCCCCAATCGTCACCAACAAGATTATGCGGAGAGGTTTCCCAATACGACATACAATGTACCCCCAGATAGATTTTACCCCTCACGTACTCAAGGCTATAGGGAGGAAAAGCGAACTTATGGAAACGAATATGTTAATGAAGGAAGAATGGGTAGCCAAAAATATACACATAGGAATGGCGAACGGAATTTTGAGGTTCCGCGTTACAAAAATGATTTTCAGAGACAAAACCAAGGTAAATTTAAATATATGGATAGCTCGGACAGATACGCCAATGACAGGAATGATTTTGGACAGAAAACAAATTTTAACAGAACTGATTTTAGGCGAAATGCAAATTTTAACAGAAATTTAAACTAGAAGGGGAGATTGAGAATGATCGTCAACAAAGGCGTAGAATTAGGGTTCAGTCTCCGTTAAATAAAAATAAAATCCCTGTTAGTGATAGAAATTGCATAGAAAATAATTCAAGAGAGGTTCAGTGCATAGATAGAAAGAATTCCAGAGAGGACAAAAATTTAAGGCATGTTACACAAATAAATATTGAGAACGAGGGACAAAATGTTGGTAAGTATGAAATTCAAATTGATAGAGAAAATTTTGGTAGTTACAGAACCCAAAATAGGAGAGAAAGAGAGGACTTTAAGGACAGGAAGGACAAAGTTGAACTTATCGCGTCAGGTGGAGATGAATTAAATACGGAATTACCCACGGTAGAAATTAAATTTCAAAACACTGAGACGAAAATTCTCTTAGACTCCGGCGCATCTATTTCAGTTTTGGCGAATGATATTTTCGAGAAAATTAAAGAAAATACTGCTGTAAAATATGTTTCAAGAGCGGTAACAATCACGACTCTTTCAGGACACAACATCGATTATACCAAGACTGTAGAAATCGGTTTCAAGATTAATAACCAAAAATTTAAGCATATATTTTTTATAACTAGGTCACTTTTCCCTCACACATATAAAGGAATTCTGGGATACGATTTTATTCAAAAACATGCAGGGGTCCTAGACACACAGAGTAACGTATTAAAAATTGGTAATACAGAAATCCCCCTAAATACCCACAGTCAAAAATCACAGGAGGATCAAATTTACAATACCGTACTAAAACCTAACGTGACTAAGACAAACAGAAAAGTTAAGTTAATGCCAAACCAGACTAAATCGATTTTTGTGGTGCCAGAAATTGAAATTCAGGAAGGCACAGAAGTATTATTTGAGCCGGCGGAGAAACCATACGTAAATATGGAATATGGGGTTTACAAAATGGCAGAAACAGGCATTTGGATCAATGTAAAAAATACCACTCAATCAGATATAACGTTAAATAAAAACATGATTTTAGGGTCGCTATCTGAACAATTTGAAATTCAACAGGAGCAAAATACAGAAAATGACGAAAAATTACAGGACCATACAGAGATAATAAATTTAATACAAGCGACACCGGAAATTTTAGAACAGAGGAGGCGAGACATTAAACCTGACGATTTCAATCTACAACATATGAACGAAAACATGAAACAGGACTTCCAGGAATTTTTAGTACAGTACGCGGACATTTTTTCGAAGAGAAATTCAACAATAGGAGCTACGGACATAATCCAACCTAATATCGAGTTAACACATAACCACGCGATTAAATCCAGACCCTACGACATCCCATATTCTCTACAAAATACGGCAAAAGCCCAGTTAAAAGATTTAGAACAGGCAGGAATTATCGCAAAAACGCAATCCAAATACGCCTGTCCAATGTTACTCGTAAAAAAGAAAAACGGAGAGCATAGATTATGCTTAGACCTCAGACTAATAAATAATATCTCAACTATATTCCCTTACCATATTCCAAAAATTAACGACATCATAACAAAATTATCAGGATTCAGATATTTTTCGAAATTAGATTTTAATAGTGCATTTTCTCAGGTGGTACTAAATCCAAGCGCACAAGACATTTTTTCTTTCACTACACCTTGGGGAAATTTTAAATATAATAGGATGGTATTTGGCCACATAAGTTCGGCACCTATTTTTCAAAATATAATGGATATTGTTTTGGGAGATTTATATGAAGAAAATGTTCTGGCCTATATCGATGACATTATTATACCGGCCGATTCATACGAAGATATGAAAAGAAAATTACAAAAGGTATTTAAAAGACTCAAAGAGAACAATTTAACACTGTCACCGAATAAATGTGACTTCTTTCTACACAAAATTGATTACCTGGGATACGAAATTACAGATAAAGGGATAAGTCCAACGGACAGCAACATTACAAAAATTACATCTTTCCCGGTCCCAAAAACCTTGAGAAAATTAAAAAGATTCCTCGGAGTATGCAACTTTTACAGAAATTCAATTAAGGATTACGCACAGATAACGGCAGTATTGTCAGATTTAACACAAAAAGACAAGAAATTTCATTGGAACCCAGAACACGAGAACGCATTCCAAAAATTGCAGGACTGTTTTTTTAAAAAACCCATTTTAATACAGCCGAACTTTAACCATGACTTCTTCCTGAACACTGATGCAAGTTTGGTGTCTCTGAGCGCAGTTTTGCTTCAGAAAAGAGATGGAATTTTAAAACCCATAGCCTATTATAGTAGAAAATTAAATCCACAAGAGCAGAAATACCCGGCAGTGAAAACGGAACTCCTCGCCATCCATCAGGGGATTCAGTTTTTTAGAAATTTTCTTTACGGCCGAGAATTCTTCATTTTGTCCGATCACCGATCCTTAGGGGACCATTTAAAAATGCAAAATCCTCCCACAATCATGCAAAGGTGGGCCCTTGAAATCGCTGAATATAAATTTAAATTTATCCATCTCCCAGGGAAAGAGAACGTTCTGGCCGATTATTTAAGTCGGGAAGATTTTTCAAACAACCGCGATGCGAGAAGAGATGCGGAACAAGCTCGTCATACTAGCCCGACGCAGGAGAGGGGCAGCGAAGACCGGTTTTCATATGTAAACAGAGGGGAACACAGCGGATTTGAAAAGAGCGAAATTGTAAACAAACAAACCAGCGGACAGTGTATCAACAATGTTGAACACAGGACACAGGATGAAAGTAATGGATATGTCAACGCAGAAAGTATATATATAAATAATGTAAATAAAATGATAGACGTCCCCAGTATTCGGGACATTTTGAGAGAACAAGATAGAGATACAAAAATAAAAGAACTAAGAGAAAATTTGAGGAGTTATAAAAATAAAAACAACAAGAATTATGAGGCATTTTATATCGACGAAGAAACAGGCTTACTAATGCATATAGGTAGATGGAAAGATCGTCCTTGGCGAGAGGATTACAAGAAGACAATTGTTATTCCGCGGGGGTTACAAAGAAATGTTTTAGCCATGGCTCACGTCACACATTCAGGGGTTGACAAAACCTTCAAACTGTTAGAAGACCGATATTTTTGGAACGGGATGTACAGTGACACCCATAATTATGTACTTTCTTGTGAGACATGCCGTGCAAGGAAGGGAAAATTACAATTAGCAGTAATGGGCAGAAATCCTACACCGGAAGGCCCTCTTCATAAAGTATCAATTGATTTATGCGGCCCTTTCAAAACAAGTGTAAATAATAACAAATATCTGCTAACCATGATCTGTCAATTCACAAAGTACCTCACAGTATTCCCTATTCCTGACATACGGGCGGAAACTATAGCGGAGAGGCTGTTAGAATGTTTTGTAGACAAAGGTTTTCCCTGGACGATCCAAAGTGACAACGGTACCCAATTTACATCAAAAATTTTCCAAGCAATGACAAGGAGGTTACAGATAATATCAAGACTCACGTCAGTTCGGTGCCCGTTTGTAAATGGACAAGTTGAGAAATCACACCATGCCATTAAAAATACCATATACACACTCACAGAAAACTCGCCTTATTGGGATACAGCAGTCCAAATTCACACGATGACATACAACGCAACGGTACATTCATCAACAGGGGAAACACCAAATTTTCTTTTCTACGGGCGTTACATACCAACACTATTCGAGTCACAGATTTTAAATGAACAGGACACAACATACCCCAATTACATTTCAAATAAAATCACTACCATGCAAAATACTTTTAGGGCAGTAACCAAAAATTTAAATCAGGCAAAAGACCGACAGGAAGAACAGCAGTTTTCCAGAGCCAACATGCAAGAGTTAAAAATAGGGAGTCGAGTGTTTCTAGAGGGGCAAAATGCGTTTGGTACAGCAAAGTTCTCAGGTCCATACCGAATAATAAATAGAATAAACAGGTTCATATACATTATCCAATTGTGTGAAAAACCTTTCGCTAAGACACAAAGAGTCCACATAAATCGTCTGAGAGTTATCATCGATAGGAGGGAACACTTAAAACACCCACAGGAATCAACGAAAATTATGAAGTACAAATCGCCACTATTACCCACCCCAAACATAGAACCAATTCAATCCCCTCAACCGGAAAGCAACAATTCCTTCCCGTATTTCTTATTTGACGAGTTTGAGCCACAAGTCATAAGTAAACAAAACGCACGCCAATCGCAGAATGTCAACAGCCAACACAATAATGATGAACGAACGCCCCCTCCTCCTCTCACAAACAACTGCGCACCCGTACCCCTGGCAAAGAACCTAGCCGTGCCAGAGATAGAAAATGCGACTAACACTGAACATGCCATCCCTCCACATCACATGCCAGAGAGCACCAACAACGAGAATGCCATTATTTCGGACCGTATTCTGGACCAGCGTCAAGTGCAACTTGACGATTCCCCCCCCCTCCCCAGCTTGGACAAGAGGAAAACATCGAAAATAAAAAGGGGACTGATTCCGTACAAACGCAAACAGTACAAGCACAATCGCAAGAACTGGTTTCTGATACAAGGGAAAAACACAGGGATTTCTCCTTAGTCAATTCTGCGCAGGAAGGTTCCAGAATCGGGGAGAGTATACAGGATGAAGAGAAACTTAACAAGACATCAGTACATAGGCCAATGCCTTCTCACACGTATGCTTTAAGAAGTAAGGTTAGAAAAGAATAAAAATTTAAAATAAATGTAGGAATAGGTATACAAATTTTTTATATTTTAAACTCAATATTGAAATTGTAAATAAAGAAAAATAAGGTTAGGTAAGAATTTGAAGAGAAATATGGTTTAATCTTGGAAACACGACTACAACAAATTTTATATACAAATATATATATATATATATATATATAAAAAAAAAAAAAAAAAAAAAAGGGCGAGAGAAAGTATACATCAAAAACTGCACGAAAAGCGCGTAAAACGGGGCGCAAACTTTAAATAAATATTGAATTATAAATAAAAGAAATTTTAAATAAATATTGCATTATAAATAGAAGTAATTTTAAATAAATATTACATTAATTAGAAGAATGTTTAAATGAATATTGCATAAAATAGAATTAATTTCAAATAAATATTACACTAATTAGGAAATTTTAAATAAACATTGAATTATTAATTAGGAAATTTTAAATAAATATTGCATAAATTAGGAAAGTTTAAATTAACATGAAATTTTAAAATAATATTGGAGTGCAATTAAAGGGGATTTTAGTAATTTTAAATAACTAGTGCATTATAAACAGATGGAATTCTAAATAATTATTGCAAAAATAATGAATTTAAGTAAGACTGTAACGGAAAAGACGTTGCGACATTTTAAATATTATAAGCGAGTGATTTATAAGAAAAACGGAATAAATAAATAAAATATATAGGAATGGATATGGTGAAAATTACTTTTATGGTAATAAAAAAAATTTAAATATAAGAATAAAGGGAAATTACATTAAAATCAATGAGTAAATTTGTAAGGACACGAAATTTGGATAAAGTAAATAAATGTTTTAAAAATAAATAAATAAGTAAGGAATGAGAATAACATACATTTTTTTTAACATAAGGGATAGCAATGAATAGGAATTGACGACAATGAGACATAGGTAAAAATTTAAAAAATACTAACACAGTAATATAATAAATTTTTAAGGTTAAAAATTAAAACTTTAAGGAATATCTATACATTTTTGAGTGAAACTAGGGGAATGATCTACCATCCTAGACGTACTTATATTGCGCATTTAGCAAACCATGGTGAGTTTCCATGTTAATATTTAGCCATGCGCGATAAAGTAATTTTTCTTCTTTTTAAAAGCTAATGGTTAAATAAAAACACTTACCCCTTTCATCGGCATACAGTACACCTTGGTAATCCAAAAAGAATTCTGCATATCACACTTAAAATTCCCTTTTACACATTATAAAAATAAAAAAAAAAACACTCAAACATGTAGATAACACACATCTTTATCTCTCACACGAGGCCGGTCGGCCAAACACACAGGATTTATTCTGCGGGGCCACAACTGTAAGGGCACGGGATCCTTTGAAAATCCGGAATTATCCGAAAATCTTGCCTTGCCAACCCTGGGAAAACTGGTTTCATGAAAAGGGCTTGTGTACTGACGTTGACGGGAAAAGTTTATTCTGTGCATAGGTACTCACGGGTTTATATGGGTAAAAAAAAAAAAAAGAAAAGAAAAAGATAGCTGACGGTTTACAAGGAAGAAATTAAAGTAAATACTTACTGCTTACGGAAGGTTTAATATAAAGAAGTTACGAATGTAGACCGTGAAAGAAATATAAGGGAGTTTAAAATGTAAGATAATTACGGATTTATGGCAGATAGTATTGAAGAGAACGACGGACGCAAATTGGTAAAATTTCCAAGGAGTTTGTGATAAAAAAAAAGGATAAGAGAATTATGAATTTTATTTGTAAATGGTTTATTGAAAAGAAAATTTGCAAAAATTTATGATAAGAATAAATGTAAGAGAAGTATGAAAATTTTTAGGAAATGGTATTAGATGAAAATTCTAAACGCTAAGGCGAGATTCGGAATACAGAATTTGGGATTATGTATATAAGGGATATATAAAGGAGAGTTAATTGATAATTTGAAAAAAAAAATATGTTTATTGTGTTTGTACAAATTTTGAATTTATTAGGAAATGTAATATGGCATGGCAATTCGTGATAATATTGACAAAAATTTATTTGTTTGTTTTTCTTTGTATTTTCAATGAGATAGCATAATGTATTTGTAAATATTAGTAAATGGTGAGATGTTTAATCAGTGAGAAAATTTTGTGGGCAACTTAAATGTTGAAAGGAATGTGAGAAAGAGGAATAAAAAACAAAACAAAAAATGATAATAACGATAGGAGAAAGTACTGTATTTTGAAAATTGAATAATGGCGAATTAAGTAGGGAATTATTTTTTGTAAAAAAAAAATAAAAAAAGCCAGGGACTTAATGTTTAATGGGTATTGTAAATTCCTGAGAGAAAATTTGTGTCATCAGACTGTATGTATATGTATGCATTGGTGTATCGATAAAGTGTGTGCCTCAACTAAGATTCGTCCATACATGAAAATTCAGTGATATGATGCAGACAGTGATGTGTTGTTCTCACAAGAAAACTTTCTTTTCACAGCGAGAAGTGATGCAGTAACGTCATCCACATACAGAGTTCCAGACTTACAATTTTCTTTGCACTTCCATCACAGTGATACGATTATGCAGTGACGTGCTTTATACGTAAACTTTCATTTTACCTATGCTTATTTCACAGCGAAACTACACAGTGATGTGCTCCATCTGCAGATCTCCAAGTTCGCGATTTTCTTTGCACTTTCCAGGACGCTGAACTAGGAAACAGTGGCGTGATATTGAGACGCAGACCCTCTGCTACAATTCTTAGTAGAATAACTTTTTCACACTCCTTACAAACTTTTTAACTTTGCACTTATCATTGTTACCATGAACATTCTTCCAACTTTTGGGCAGCCAATTTATTGGACTTCGAATCTCTATAGAACTCAAACATGTCGGACAGAAAACATTTCATACTTCCTTTTCCATGAGTTTAATGACATTGGTGTGCATTGTGACATTATTTTGTTATATATATATATATGTGTGTGTGTGTAAATGCGTTTACAGTTTTTTTTAGGTGAATACTAGCCTGTGGCACGGTTCTACTACGGAGAGGGGGGTGAATGTCCCAAGGCAAATTTGGGACATTGCAAATTATGGCGGAGTGTAACCGATAAAGACGGTCCCTGTACTTCTCCGGTAATGCATATACACTTCCCTAAGAAAACACCTGCAAAAGGATGAGCAAGCCATGTTTCTGGGAAATGTGGACAACGATTCCCCAGTTACAAAGGGGCGCAGCAGGGCGCTCTTGGGGAGAGCTGACCCTTGTCCGGTTCGGGTGCACGTGCACGCAAGGTCGTGGGAACCCGCGGTCCACCTGCCAGATATTAATTCTGGGGTGGTCGCCATCCTCCTGTCAGCACAGCACCCAATAGCCGGACATTTTTGGGATATATCCAATGAAGATACCAGGGGCTTTGATTGGGGGGACCAATAACAAACCTGGGGCTTAATTGTGTAGGAGGAGACATTTTTCCGATGATCGAGAGAGTTTGAGAATTTTCAAAAAGAACGGGAATTGAGTTTAAGATTGCAGACAGAACGGAGAATTGGTTTGTGTGCTCGAGAGAGAAGAGTCTCTCAAAAATTACGTCTGCAGCGATGTCCGGCGATTCCTCCACCGAAGTGCCCCGTATCCAGTGTCACATCCAACGATATTCGAAGGTATGAAATGCATGTATCACATATCTAGTCTGTTGACACAGTTTTAATTAACGTCTTACTCTCTCGACATCTTGTCAAATCCACACTTGAGTAAATAGTAGAGACGAATTTAATTACAAACATAAATGGAGATTTTAATTACATACATTCTTTAAGTATTCTTGATTTTTGAAAATGTCAATGGAGGGCCATCGTAATTTGTGAAGAATGTTAATTGAACCAATCAAATATGTTTTTAATATTATTATTTTTTAATTTCATTTTTATCAATAAAACCCATTGTTATTGTTTTATATCATGTCCGTTGTCCTCATTTGCCACTAATTTAGTTCTATGTATTTTTGTTCGACACGGCCAATGTCGGAAATGAGAAACTATACTAATTTATGCGTTCTAACAGGACGTGTGGTGAAAACCCACATAACATACATTTTGCAAATACATGTAAAAAAGAACTCACATAAAATTAATAAAAGGATTAACTATTGCAAAATACGTTAACTTTTGTTATGGAAATTATGCGATAAATTTGTTAACAGCATTCTCGTGGATCTAGTTCGTTCCATTTACTAGAGAAAATGCTTTGGGTAATAGTTTCTTATTTCGACACCTAACAATTCGCCATTTGTGATTTACATATAAGAAAAGCTGTTCTCTCCGTTTGTCTCGTGACACTTAGCGAACAATTTGGCGAACTTGGTGACTCATTTAGCAAAATATCGCCATCCTCCCTATATTTCGTCCCAGATTGACGGCATTATCATCGAAATTGCGAAAATGGAGCTAAATTAATGAAAAAGACACCAAATTGATAAATTGATTTTTAAAATATTCTAATATTGTTATCAATATTGATAATTCTCAAATTAGAGTTGCGCGAAATATGAGTTAATTGAATGCTTTAAAATAATACATATTGTCATCCGAAAAAGCGCCTAATGTACAATTCAACGTTAAAAAATTATGCAGTGGATCTCTTTCATCATTTTTTACTGTGAAACAAGTACATTCGTTATATGAAATCATTGCGTTATATAGACAAAGTCATGCTCTGAAAATATATTTTTTTGAGTCAAAATATTTTAAGTTTTATAGATTTGACAATTTTTTCACGGATTACCTTTCGTTTTTATTTCAAAAGATCTTCAAATAAACAAGGGACAATTTGCTAATTAAACAAACAATTGAACTTACTTTGTAGAGTGCTTGTATAAAAAGTTAAATTTTGTTCTTTTTTTACTAAAAAATTTCATGTAATCAAAACTGTCGTAGTCTGAAAGTATGTTCCATTTGTCTGACAGTCTGCCCCATTGTCTGTGCTACTCCTTAAATTGAAACCATGGGTTTGGGACCAATTATTCTAGAGATTGTAGTGTACCCATCTTTTTAAAACACCGTATATGTTTGGGTAATTTTAAATTCAATGGTATAAAATAATTTAACAGCAGTTTTTTTGCTCAATCATGCTTGTTAAAATATACATATTATAATATCGTACTTTTCTCAGCCACAAAATAAACAAAACTTCCTTTTTACCATATTTTTCCTTTTCTGTTATTCATCATATCTAGATCTATAGCCTTTACGTAGTTGTTGTTGATGTTGAAACCCAGACCGTCCGACCTACCAGAAAGGTGTAAGGTAACTGAGCCTTTACGTAGTTGAACTAATTTACCCAACATACTAAGAGCGCCTTCAATTAAGTTAATATATCAACCACTTTGCCGTTTCTGTGTAGAAAAGATGTTATATTCTTAGCTCAGCGAAATTAAACAAAAAAACCCTTTAAATCAGAGGTTATTATTAAGTATGAAGATGATTAAGATATCTTGTGTAAAAGATACAAATTTTTAAACATTCTTATAAGGTAGGTTTTAATACTAAACAGTGGTTTAAGTGCAGTAGGAAATTTGTGCATGTTATACTTCAAAATCTAAATAATAGTGAGTAACTTTCTTACTCAAAATTATTTAGTTTTTAAAGTGATGTGAAAAATTACTCTTTTAATATTGATGTGAAGCATTATTCGTTTCACATATTTTGAATGGGAAAAGATTAGTGTGTAATGTGTGTAACGATGGTATGGTAAAAAGGACCTAGGGAAATATTTCAATATTTTTCGTTTTTATTAAATATATTATTATTACTATTTTTTTAAATTAGGCAGTTTTGATATATTAATAGAATGAAGTTTAGTTCGTCCTATTCGGACCACAAAAGACAACGACAGTGAAATGTTAGAATATAATGTTTGCAGTCATTCCACTGGGTTAGAATGCTTTCAACGAATATTGGCGTATATAGCAGATTTCGATGCCCAGATGTGGTAGCTTTGAAATTTGAATTCTTATACATTTTTCTAAAATAATTGTTTTATAAAGCATAAAATGTATATACAGCTAGAAGAAGATTTCCGTATTGGATTCTGTATAGAGCTCGGCAGATGTTTTTACTCATATCCTCTGCGGAAATTTTTGGAAAATGCACATAACTCATAAAGTTCTTCAATCTAAAAAATTCGATAAGTTTCCAGAACTAGCTAAATTCACCAAGTTGGCGATATTTCACTAAATTCGCCGCCAAACTCAAGAGACCCAACCTTTCCAATTGTCACAATGATTTTCTGTTACGTATTCGTAACAGTATGACGCCACTTCCGTTACATACTTCCCGTTTTATTCCCGCATCATTTGTTTCATGATTTACGTCGCACCACATACTGAAGATTTTTCATATATACAATATGATGAAAGAACAACAACATCTTCATGCTGTAATGATTCCCATTATTAACCATTGTATTTAGGTAAAATCAAATGATTAATTTTATCTTTTCTATTTTGAATCTCTTTTAAATAACGTTTAAAAGTGTACATTTATTAAACGCAAGATTAGCTCTTTTGTGGAAGATCATTTATCACAGTTTCTTAACTATTCTATCCGCAAAAGTTTTAGGGTCATTAGTTACATGCATTTTTTTAAACTCAATTATCTCAGAAATTTCAGGAACAGAAGTTTGGAATAAAATCCATTAATTGAAATTGGGGAGTTGTTGCATTTACAGTAATAATTAAAATGACAGTTGTAAGGCGTCTTTACTACATAGCCGCAGCTTGCATAAATACATAATCATGCTTGAACAATGTTATAATTCTTGCTGCACTCCTGATGATATAGGGTCATCAGTACAATATTTACATGATGTTGTAATGATGATCCTATATCACTATTGCATTGTGTGATTGTGGGCGATAAAGATAATAGTACAATACTGATATAACCGAAAATCGTTCCAGGAAAAATATGCAAGGTAATTTGTTGCAACCAAGAAGTATAGGTAGCAAAGCTTTAGTGAAAATAATGGGATGTTCATCCAAAGGACTAGGTAGCTCAGTCGATAGAACAGTGGCTTCGAGTATTACAGATCAAATCCATCCTGTAGAATGACCTCACGAAGATTATTTAAATTAAATGGTTTATATATATATCCTTCCATCTTAAGTCATAAATATTAAGAATTCCTGATTAGATATTTTCAAATATTGAAACGAAAATTCTTAATTAAGATCAAAATATAGTTAAAGCTCTGAAATAGAGTAATCTGTGAAGGAAGATATGTGTGACTGCCGAAAATTATATAAATCTGGCACTATTGAATTTTTTTCTTAAATCAGAATAATTATCGTACAAAGTTACTCGTCAATAAGATATAGCTCCCTATACTGCCAATTATTGTATCCTATCAATCTTAACTTTTCATCCATAATTTTCCATTTCATACATAATAACTTCTTTTGAAGGAAATTGTTTTTTCTTGTCGAAAAAACTTCTCTGAAAATAATAAATCATAGCATTTTTGAAGATGATTAAGAAAAATATATTTTAATTTTACGTCCGCATGCTATTCAGTTACTATGTCTGTTTGTCCGTTTGACCAAATTAATGAAATATATTTTACCAAAACTACACAATCAAAAATCAATAATATTTCCTACATATTAAAGCAAGCTTACGGTTTCTGGAATTTCTGACCGTATCGTAAACGATCTGCGTATGCGTAGTTTGCAATACTACGATTTTTGTAATACACACGTTAATGAATTATACTAATACACACATTAATGAATTATACTATTTCTTTTATAAAATTTGGTACGATGATTTCAATCTATAAATACATTTCTATTACATTTCAATATACCCTATTAAAAAATATACCACTTTTTCAGCTTTTTAAAAATATATAAAACATAGCCATATATAAACAATGGACACAAATAATATTCATAAAATAGTAATGTTATAAGTCAATGCAAATCAAACCATTTGTAGGCCCTTAAAATATACATTTTATAAGATGTTTTCAAACTAAAGGATTGGGACAATTCAGAGACTTTTGCTCGAAACAAGTGAATATTCGACCTCTGAGTCAAAAAATATGTGTTTTTATATATATATATATATATATATATTGCATTCCCATCTACATAATATACGCAGTATACCACCCAAATTTGATTCAAACCACTTCAGTTTTTGAGATTATGAGGGTTGTTACTTGAAAAAATAAAACTCGTTTAATAACTAAACTATATAGATTTTCGTATTTTTTTCTGCGTTCACATCTAGTTAATATACGCAGTACACCACGCAAATTTGGTCCAACTCGCCTCAGCCGTTTTTAAATTTAGGTAAAGCCAACGATTTTGATAATGTAATGTTTTATAGCTGAAATATATAGCATTTTTAGTGTAAATGGCTTAAATGATTGATATTAAGATAGCCAACGATTTAACATATTCACCACCTACTTACAAACCGATAAAATTATGGGCGCCCATACGGGAGGACAAGGGGGTCACTTGACCCTCTCTGGACGTTCAAGGTAAAAAAGACGGACACCAAGCTATTCGAAGTTATAAATTGTATCCTTCACAGATATTTGCCACCTTCGGGTAGGTCAGATGGTCTGTGTCGAAAAAGAAGAAGTCTTATCCTTCCGTATTTAGAGTAAGAGCACGTTAAATATGTGCATCTGTAAGTCCTTTAGAGAGGTTGGCAGTACAGGAGGGAGGGTGGATGCGATGCGCCCCCCACTGGGTTCGGGTCTAAATTGAATGACACATTTTGGCCGTACAAATAGATACCTCACACTTTTGGGTAGGTCGGACGGTCTGGATCGAAGAAAAAAAGTCGTATCCTTGAGTTTGTCCCTCTTAGAAAATATGATATGGGCGCCCATGAACAAATGTCATTTTAGGTATTTAGGAACCCCACTGATGCATTTACGGTAAAAACTCGACTTATTAAATCACTATCACCCTATATTTCTTAAACTACACCAGTTAAAGTAAATGTTTACTTAATATGCAACTATGCATCTTTAGCAAATAAAATGTGGCCATTTCATCGCGAAACGAGAGATCGTTCTAATTATTCAAAATCAGACAACTCTCGCTTTCCTGCAGACGATTTTCAGCCAGAGTCAATTTTTAGTAATTTAGTGAAATAAAGAATCACAAAACGAAAGTGTTCTAAAATATATTTTAAAAGTATAAAATCTTGCACGAAATGTATCAAGATAACCAGTTATCCCTTATAATAATGCAACACCGCTAAAATACTACATCCTTATTTTGAAACCAGAAGATTATCCTAAGAAGTGTGGATAAATGGGACTATTTTCGATCACATTTCGCCTAAATACTATGAAATCACTTTAAATAAAAACAATTTTCCCTCTAAACCAATCTTCAGGATAAAAAGAGAAACTAATATTCCATTGAATGTTGCATATATTTAAAGGTAATAACATAAACTTATAAATATTAGAATTGCTCTGATAATTTTCACTCCGCAGAACATTCCATTAAATAAGAATAAAATAACCACCAAACATGAATATGCATTCACCCTTTTAACGATAGAGGAATACAGAATTGTTAATTTAAAAATTAAGAAGCAATTGTTTTACTGCTTTTTTATAAACTGCTTATCTTTTATACCCTCAACCTTTTTAAACAACGTAAACAAGTTGTCATTTATTAAGTACAGTAATTGCTTTTTTGAATACGGTTATTTATCATCAGTTCTTTACCGCCCTACTCACAAAAGACTTATGGTCATTAGTTACACATGTGCTTTAAAACCAAAAACCTCTAAAATTTCGAAAGTTGAAAATTTGAATTAAATGTGGTTGATAGAAAAATATAATTATTAATAGAATAACTTGTTAAAATCTGATTTTGTACATATTTTATGAATTAGTTAATATGTTTATTACTTTGAGTATATTCAGCACAATTCAAGTTGACGGAATTCAAATATTAAACAGCTTCAGTGGAAATAATTAGTAGCAATTTTCTGCTTGAATTTACAGGTGTTTTTAAATCAGCTTACTATTTCTTAGAATTAAACTTGGTGGCAAGGGAATTTTGCCTTACTATTGTTTTTCCTAGTTTTCCTTGAAACACATTTTTCACAGGACCTCTTATAGACAGTGATTAGATGATGACTGATGAAGTTTCTGCATCAAATTCTAGAGGAAGGAGTAAGATTCACTAATGATTTTTGCTTTCGGCTCATTTCTTATTTTCGGTTCAAAAATTTTTATTTTACTCGAAATATCTATTTCTTGAAGTGTGCACATCAGTTGCTATTATGTGAAGGCTCCTTCCTAAATTTCTTATTATTTAAAGATATGTTTTACAAAATATAACGCTTTTAGTATTTTTACTTCAAAAAATGTTTGTTTCTGAACTTTGTGTTTCCTTATCTGCAGAATATTGGGTGACATTTTTATAATTTCGAACATGTTGTACACAAAACTCATGTCTTAACCGTTACCTCTAAACCAATCTTCACTGATGGATTAAACAAACGGCGAATTAAACAAATATTAATAAATAAACATTTTGTATAAAACTCATGTCTTAACCGTTACCTCTAAACCAATCTTCACTGATGAATTAAACAAATATTCATAAATAAGCATTTTATATAAAACTCGTGTCTTAACCGTTACCTCTAAACCAATCTTCACTGATGAATTAAACAAACGACGAATTAAACAAATACTAATAAATAAACATTTTGTATAAAATTCATGTCTTAACAGTTACCTGCTTATCTTCTGTACCTTCAAACTTTTCTAAAATAACATAAAGTAGTTTATTAACCATATGACGAGATTCTTTTGTATGCGATTATTTATCATTGCTTCTTTACTATTCTGTCCACAAAAGACTTATGATCATTAGTTACGCCCATGCTTTAAAACCAAAAATCTCTAAAATTTCGAAATCTCTAAAATTTGAATTATAAGCAGTTGAATAACCAACCTAGTGATAAACCAATCTTCACTGATGGATTAAGCAAACAGCAATTTCATGCAATATTTTATGCATGTATGAAAAGAAAACAAAAAACTGATAATATCAGAATAGTTCAAATAATATATATATATATATATATATATATATATATATATTTTCACACTAGTGAATATTCCATTAAAGATGAATAAAATAATTAATTTTATTAAAATATGGCATTGATATTCCTTATTAAAAATGAAAAGGCTTTCATTCACGCTTTTAAGTAACACACCCTTAACTACATAAATATGCATTCACTCCCTTAACAAACCCAAAATACAGAATTGCTAATCTCAAAATTGAGGAAGAATCTTTTTTCACCACCATTTTCTGCAAACTGCTTATCTTCTGTACCTTCAACCTTTTCTAAAATAACATAAAGTAGTTTATTAACCATATGACGAGATTCTTTTGTATGCGATTATTTATCATCGCTTCTTTACTATTCTGTCCACAAAAGACTTATGATCATTAGTTACGCCCATGCTTTAAAACCAAAAATCTCTAAAATTTCGAAATCTCTAAAATTTGAATTACAAGCAGTTGAATAGAAAAAGTCAAAATATGGTATGGTGCGGATTTTATGAATTCGTTTTTATTATGTTTATTAGTATGAGGGGATTTAACAAGGTTCATGTAAATTGATTTTTAACTTTGAACAGTTTCAGTATAAATAATTACCAATTTATTGCTTAAATTGATTGGAGATTTGTGTTCTGATTAATATTCAGTAAAATGAAATTTGTTACTATTCATAAATATTTTCAAAATTTGTTTTCAAATTTTAACGCTTTTTCTGCTTTTATTTTAAACAATCTAAATAATAATACAAAGCATTTGTGGTTTACTACTATTCTCCAGAAGTCTCCCTAGAGGACTGGAATTTAGTAGACATGAAAATTGAAACACAGGAAAGAACCTAAAAAAGTTGAATTTTTATTTTTCCCTCTATTGGCGAAGAATAGAGATTTTTAAAGTGTCTACATATTCTCCGGAAGCTTCTTCAGTAACCTACAAGACTAACTCGATACATACTTTATGAGGTCCTGATAACTTATTAGTTATATTTTCTTTAATTCGCATTATATTATTATTTTACTGTTATTAACAAACCTGTTACCTGTTACCTTGTTTTCCTCTTACTTCCAGCCTATTGGCGCTCCGGTTTGATGTACCAATCATCAAACAATCAAACTTATCAGGCAGTTTGATTGTTTGATCCAGACCGCCCGACCTACCAGGAGGTGTAAGGTACATGTTTGGAACACCGGGAGAGTGCCACCAATTTAGACCTGAACATCCACATGGACTGTACCATCTTTTCCCTACCACCAACCTCTCGGAGGGACATACGAACCGACATATTTAACGTGACCGTACTCCGCGTGAACATGGGGACAGTTTGGGCTGAGCCGGGAATTGAACTCGTGTTGCCCGAGTGCAATCCCGTGCTCTGAATACTGAGCTGTCCCACCCCCTTAATTAATTTCGTAACTTTTAAACTAATTGTAATTAAAAACACTCGATGAGGCGTCTTCAAGTCTCAAAATAATTATAAACTGCCTATTGCCAGAACACACAAAATGAGCCATGATCGATTACCATCGGTCAGCTGTTGGTCCGTCAACACTAAACAAAATGGCTGAAATGGTTTATCCAATTTTTGAAACTTGAATCAATTTTATCTTCCAGTTTTAAAAGAAAATTAATCACCTCCCACCAGAATACAAAAAATGAGCCATCATTTTTTTAAATTATTTAGTAGTTTGTAAAGGTGTCGGAATGAAAACTCAGACATCTTTTGATAAAAACAACAAGTCTATTCTTAATTATATTCTATCTAAGGTAGTAAATTTGCAACAACATGTCGTAATTTTCTTTGATTTAAAGTCATTTTTATCAATTTGGCGACATTTTCATTAATTTGGCGATATTTTTATCAATTTGGCGATTTTTTTTTGTTAATTTGGCAACATTTAAAATAATTAGCCAAGTTGGTGATGCTCCACCAAATTCAAAGCTAAAATTTCGCCAAACGTTAAGGACGGATATAGGTTATTATTATAGTAGATAAACGACTAAAGCGTCAAAATACAAAACTGTTACCCGAAATGTATTCTTTCATGACTGGAATGAGCTAGATCCGCAAGAATGATGATAAGAAATTTATCGCGTAATATTACATTTGAAAGGTGAACATATTTCACAATAATTATTACTTTTTAACACTTTGCAACATAGTTAAAAAGTCTTTATAATTATATTAGTGGTCATTCTATCTGTCTGTCTATTCTGTCCGTGCTGTAAAAATGACTTCATCAAGATGAAATTTTAATATGTTGTTCAGATTAAACCCTATGGTATCTAATTTTTCAAACACTTTTTAACCAAAATTAAATTTCACAAATTGTTCCGACAATTTTAGAAAATCTTAAAATATATAAAAAATATTGAGCAAAATATGTTCAGTAATATTTCAAATAAAAATCAAAATAATAATCACACCCATATTATATAAAGAGATCACACAACCTACTTCAAAATAAAATATGGTATCCACCATTTTTCTCAGTGTCAAAATGGTGATTTTTCTTCTTCTTTGATCCAGACCGTCCGACCTACCAGAAAGGTATAAGGTATCTGCTTGGATGGCCGGGAAGTGCTCCCCAATTTAGAAAGGAACCCAGTGGGGGAGGCATCCACAGGGACCGCACCCTCATCCCCCTACCACCAACCTCTGAGAAGTATTTACGGACCCTCTTGTTTAACGTGACCGTACTCCATGAGAACAAGGCGGCAGTTTTGGCAGAGGCGCAAATTGAACCAGGGCCGAGCGAGTGCAATTCCTGCGCGCTAACCACTGGACTTGATGTGACCTAGATTGTGTTTTTTTAAGTTCTTTTAAATTTATATTTAATGTTGCATCCGACCTTAAACCGCTTTATTTTTGCATATTTTCTGTGCATCTATATTCTGCGCCAACGCAAGTACAATATTTCTGAGTTTAAATGATAATCAAACTTTGATTATTTCTACAACAAAGTCTAATTTTAACGTATGTATAATGTAAACAAATCAGGCTATAAGATGAATTGTGTAAGAATTACTGAATTTTTATAATGCAATATAATTTAGCTCTGGAGTCTGGGTTATAGGTGATATGTATGAAATATTCTTTGATTTTATATAAAGAAGCAGACGATTTTATAGCATTGCCTTTTTCCGTAACGTTTTAAGCATGGAGTTAGAACGTACTTTTCCCTATATGATTTTAAGTTTTTAAATAAAATGTATTATTGTAGTACTGTGATAATTTATAAAATATGACAGCTGAATGTTTCGCATTTTAGAAATATTTAAATAATATTGTATTGCCGTTGGAAAATGTTATATAATCAATGCTTTATGCCTGACTGATCTTTCTTGATTTATTTTATGTGATTTTTTGATAAATGTAATTGAGATGTGTATAATATCTTGAGCATGATCCATGCTAGTTTTTAGTTTGTGTCAAACTTTTTTTAATGAAACAATATATAAGAAATCTTTATAACGCTTTTTAAGGTTTATATTTTTCGATGTTTTTTTTTAATTTTATTTCAAAATTTGGGGGGGGGGGGGGGTCCTGAAAGTTAGATTGCATTTAAATGCAACATGCATTCACTTATTAGAATTTGTGTACCAAATTTCGTTCTAATCACGTCATTTATTCGTGAGATATCGTCTCCCTACTCAATGACACTCATTCACACACACACACACACACAAACGTCACCTCAAAAACGTCTGATTCGTATTCATATTTTGCTTGATACGTGCTCAGCCATCGAAAATTTGAATTCGAATTTTCGAACCGGTCACGATATTTCCCTTATGTATTGCACTCATCTTACTATGCATATAAGGAAAATAACAAAACGTTGATCATTATTTAATCACATAATTTATATTTAAATTAATATTTATTAATGTACATTAAATTATTCTGCGTAAATTGTTACAAGAACTCTTACTAACTAATTAACTACTAATGATACTCTTTGATTAAATTATATGTAGATGTGACCTAGGAGATTCAAAATCGAGACCTAAACTATGACCGAAGCATTGCGAGGAGTTACAGCGTAGCATTTACAAATAATTGGTTGTCATGTGCACAAACTTAGTGCATCCTCTTGGCTCCTCAATCTAGGGCTTGGCGCGAAGATACGACACAAATCTTAAGTTGATATATCAACAGCCATTTGATTGTATCACCAACATTTTAATACTGCTGTCGTCGAATTTTTGATAAGATCTCATCACTTTACCATCTCCATCTCTTACTTCGTTCAATTCTAATATCTGTCCAACTTATTTGCTAGTTGATGACATATTTTTCCTGCTCCTGGAAAATACGCCTTCTTTGCTGCCCCATCTCCTGGTTGGCTTTTCATGGAGGATGGGGGGGTTCTACTTTGTTTTAATTTTCTTTGATTCGTTGGCCATGCTAGGGCTGGAGCGTCAACTATGCTCCTAAGGACATATTGACTTCAACATTTTTTTCTTAAATTTGTGATATTATTGGTAAATTAACATGTCAAATCTGGAGCCAGTGCGTCCATACTTTTGTTTAGCTTGGACACAGCTAAGCAAAACTTCAGACGAAAGTACGCCACAACTATGGCGTACTTTCGAACGTTTTCCTATGGAGCACTACCCTTAAATGAACATTTTTGAAAAATTTTGGGGTTTTATCAGATGTTTGACCCATATTCCAAATAGCAAGCCTCTATCACATTTTAAAATGGCCGTTTCTCATTTATTCAGAAAATCGAACATTTTGGTGTTCGGCACTCCTTAAAATAGAAAACATTGGGAAACTGAAATTGCACATTTTTCATTTCAAACTATCTACCAGTATACCAATGTTGAAGTCCTTATCTTATCGTAAATCATGGTTTCCCATCATTTAAATTTTTGAACATTTTGGTGAGGAGCAATTGGGTGACAGTTTCGTCAATTTGACATTGATCCCATTTGATCCCATTTGCCGTCATTTTTATCAATTGGGCAACATTTATGTCACTTTGACAACATTTAAAATAATCACTATGTTGTCGACGTCTAGCTAAATTTCTCGCCAAACGTTACGGAAGGACGGAGAAATAGGTTATTGTTATGTTCTTTGTCCATGATAGTCTACTGTTATGTTCTTTTCAATATATTGAACTTTCATTAATTAGTCATCATTTCATCAATTTCTGTTAATGAATTGATGAATTCATCGGTTTCATCAATTTGGCAAATTTTTATCAATTGGGTGACAGTTTCGTCAATTTAACAACATTTAAAAATCAGCAAGTTGGAGATAATCCGAAAAATTCGTCACCAAAATTTTGCCAAATGTTACGGACAAAAAAATAGGTTATTTTTATAGTAGATTCTTATATTTTTTCCAATATATTAAATTTTCGTCATTTAGTCGTCTCCATTTTCATTGATTTAGTTTCATTTTTATCAATTTGGGGACATTTTCGTTAATTTGGCAACATTTATAAAGTCGTCAAGTGGGCGACATTCCGTCAAAATCTCGCCAAGCGTTATGGACGGAGAAATAATGTATTCTTATAGCAGATAAATGAATATTTAAGTCCAAATACAAAAGTATTACTCAAAAATAACTTTTCTCATGAATGGAATGAAGTAGAACCACGAGAATGATGTCACCAAACTTATCCCATGACATTTCATATTAAAGGTTAATATATTTCACAATAGTTTTTTTTTGTTATTTTATTTGATTTTTTGATAAATTTATTTCAAAAATGGGCAATATATCAAGAACGGTTCATGCTAGTGTTTATATCAATCGTTTTCTAATGAAACATTAGATACGAAATGGCTATTTCCGTAACTTTATTAAAGGTTTTGGTTTTTTGATGAATTTTCAAAATTTCACTCGAAAATTTAGGGTGTTCTGCACATTCGGTTGCGTTTAAAAATAATAGGCTTCTAGTATATGTGGATTGTAATTTTTATACCAAATTTCGTTGGAATCGATCTATTCGTTCGTGAGATATCGTCTCCACAGTCTCACTGACACACATACATTACCTCAAGCACGTCTGATTCGTGTTCAGTGAATGTGCTCTCCCGTCCAAAGCTGGAGTTCAAATTTTCGACCCCGTCACAATACTACCCTTATACATTATACTATGTAAAGTAAAAATATGGAAAGATCCACGATATATTGTTTATATACGTTGAATTGTACATTTTGCTTTTTGCCGGATGGCAACACATAAAGCTATTTCGTACCCAATTATTTTATATTTCACGCAACTCTAAATTAACAATTAACAATATTGATAGCATTCTCAATAAGCAATTAGTTCATATATTAAAATATAATAAAAAATCTTCAATTAGGCATAATTTTTTACAATTTTAAAGATATTTTCATCAATCTGGGTTTAAATGTATCCAAGTTGACGATATTTCACTTGATTAGTCACCACCATCGCCAAATGTATCGTCAAGTGTTACAAATAAACGGAGAGAAACGCATTTGTTATATGCTATAAGGTATGGCCGTCTTATGACGGATTAAGAAATTTGCAAAACATTGATTCATCTTTAGCAGCATGTTTATCTATTTGGTGACATTTTTTTAAATTTGATGATATTTTTATCAATTTGGAGATATTTTACAAAGTTGGCGACATTTTCTTTAATCTGGCAACATTTAAAACAGTCATCAAATTAGCGATATGCCTCCCAATATTTTGTGAAGCACAACACAGAGAAAAGGAATATTCTTATAGTCGTTTATTATTTTTTTTCCAAATATTGAACTTTCATCAATTATTCGTCATTTCATTGATTTAGTGATATCATCAATTTGGTGAATTTTTATCAAATGGGTGACATTTTCTCTAATTTGGCAACATTTAATCAGTAGAAATCATAACACAAACTCCACTAACGTAATTTATAAATAATAAATCAGAATATGCTTGGTCTACCCTTTCTACCATCGCCAGCATCCACACACGCCACACTCCACGTACCAACTCATACCATCTCTTTCCTTTTTGTGCTTCGCACTTCACATTTCTATAACTTGGTTGCCAGCACCCTCTACCGTCTGCAATCTGCGCGGCTGCTATTTGAATTCAGACTTTTCTTTCCCAGGGGAAGACACTGCTTGAAAAATAAGAAGTCGAAAAAAATCTGATGTGGGCAACACATGACTTTCCTTATATAATGAATAAATGTACTACTTTTACAGTTAAAAAAATGTTATTCTTATAGTAGATACTTATACTCTTTCCAAGATTTGGCAATATTTAAAAATGTCGCCATGTTGGCGACATTACTCTGAATTTGTCGCCAAAATTTCGCCAAGCGCTATGGACGGAGAAATGTTATTCTTACAGCAGATAAATGACTATTGTGAGTTCAAATACAAAAGCATTACTCAAAGTGTCTTTTCTCGTGAATGGAACGAATTAGATCCAGGAGAATGATGTCACTAAATTTATCTCATGATATTACATATGAAAAGTAAACATGTTTCCCAACAGTTAATATATTTTTTTTAATTTATGGGATTTTTTTGATAAATTTATTTGAAAAATGTGCAATATCTCGAGAACGGTTCATGCTAGCGTTCTAAAGTTTGTGTCGATCGTTTTCTAAGGAAAAAATACATAGGAAATGTCTATTTGCGTAACTTTAAAGGTTTTGATTTTTTGATGATTTTTTCAAATTTTCACTCGAAAATTTAGGGGGGTTCTGAGCATTCGATTGTGTTTTAAAACAATAAGCTTCCAGTATTCATGGATTGTAATTTTTGCACCAAACTTCATTCGAATCGCTCTATTCGTCAGTTATAGTCTCCACAGACTCACACACACACACACACACACACACACACACACACATACACACACACACACACACAAAGAGAGAGAGAGAGAGAGAGAGAGAGACATCACTTCAAAAATGTTCGATTCGTGATCAGGGATGCTTGAAACGTGTTCTCTCGTCGAAAACTCGAATTCGAATTTTCGACCCTGTCACAATACCTTCCTTATACATTATGTATATAAGGAAAGTAAAAATGGCTGAAAAATAATGTTTTTCCAATTTTTGAAATTGTAAATCAAATTTATCTTCCAGTTTTAAATTAAATTAATTGCCTCACTTCTCACCAAAATTCACAAAATGAGCTATCACTGATTGAAATTATTTAGTAGTTTATACAGTTGGCCCAATAACACTGACGAAAATGGCTGACAAATCAAGTTTTTTTCCATTTTTGACTATTTTTAATCGGTTTTATCTTCAAGTTTCACAATATGATCCATAGTGTCAATGAACACATAAAATGAACAAATAAAATGAACACATAAAATGAGCACATCGTGCATTAAAATTGGTTTAGTAGTTAACTATGTATGTTCGTCAACTTTGAAGAAATAAAGAGCAGGTTCGAAAATGATAAAAAGGGCCCTTTAAAAAAAATGTTTTCTTTCGAATGCGCTTGTACCAGTTGTAATTTTCAGATTCATGGTAATATTACATAAAATATCAAGTTTATTCCTAACTTAGGGTTTGGGGTACAGACTCCCTAAAAATCGCCTTCTGCCATTATACGTATAATATACACATGCCAGCTACAGATTCGGAAATGACGACTTGGCGAGGATAAACGGTGCCACGTTCCTATAATTATATAACAGCACAGTATAAACTAAAACCATTGTACAGATATCAAGACTATTTGATTAAGAGATTAACGAAATTTTTATGGACAATTCAAAATGGAGAATTCTTTTGACCTCATTTTCTTTAAAACTGCATATCTTTCATCCCTTGAACTTAAAAAGAAAAATTGCGCATATAAATAGCTATTTATTGAGAGCACGATAGGTTCTTTTGTGGAAAATAATTTATCTCCTCTTCTTCGCCACTGTGTCCACAAAAGATGGAAGGTCATTAGTTAAACGCATTGTCGAAACTAAGAATCATCAGAAGCAGAAATTATGAATAAAATATAAAATATTTTATTATTAATTTATTTTTCCATTTTTTGGTTATGGCAAAATATGATTTAGAGTTTATAGCATGGAGTTAGAAAGAAGGAGATAAAACTCCTATGCTTGAAAATGCCATAATTCTTTGAGAATTATATCTAGGTGTCGCTAGTGTTAGTAAAGTAGCTGCTATTGTTAATTTACACAATATAAAAGTATTTAGTATATGTATTTTCGATTATTTTTAAATTTAGGGTTCCCTAATGAGTATAATTAACCAGTATTTTTCATAGTTGTAGGGATATATGAATATAAAAATAAATTGAAAGATAAAATAATTTTGAATCCGTAGATGTATGCCTGAAAAATAAGAAAGTACATAATACCTCTGGGAGGCAAAACTCCTCCCCCCATAAATGACCATTTGAACACCTCTGGAGACATTTTGTGTTACTGAGCTGAATGTAAAGTAGTTGTTTGTATATATGCAAATATAACAGTTAAAATTATATTAGACAACTTGCTCCTTTTTAGGTTACATTCGCCATCCTCCCCCAGCCCCAAAATTCTGAAATAAATACTGTGTTTAACTGAAAGATCGTACAATTTTTAACTCTTTACAACAAAGTTGAAAAGTGTTTATGATTAACACTTTACAACAAAGTTGAAAAGTGATTATGACTTTGTTCATTCATTCTGTCTGTCTGTCCGTTAGCACGATAACTGCCGTAAAAATGACTTAATCAAAATGAAATTTTAGTATGTTGTTCAGACGGTCTGTAGGACCTATGGGAATATAAATCAATAATATCACCCAATTAGTTTTGGATTGAACCCGGGTTGAAAAAATGAAATACATTGAACCCAATGGGACCAAATTTTCCAAACATTTTTTAAGCGGATTTAAATTTCACAAATTACTTCGAAAATTTTAGGTAATATTCAAATTGTTCCATAAAATATATAAAAGAAAATTCAGCGAAATATATTCAGCTTTTTAAATAAAAATTAAAATAATAATTACACCTCTTACATGAAGCGATCACGTGACCATGATATGAAACGATCACGTGACCAACTTCAAAATATAATACGGCATCCATCTTGTCTCAAAATCGTCATTTTTAAAGTTCTTTTTAATTCATATTGAGTGTTGTATTCGTCGTAAATTTTATCTTTATTTTCGCTTAAATTTTGTGCATCTACATACTGAAACAACGCAATGACAATATATTTGAGTTTAAATGAGCATCCAACTTTGATTATTTCTCTAACGAAGCCCATTTTTCACTTATGTGAAATGTAAACAGCAAAATATGTAGGATGAGTTGTATAGGAATTGCTGTATTTTTTTAATGCAAAAGAATTTAGCTCATGGAGTCTGCATAGCTGATATGAAAGAAATATTCATTGATTTTACCGAGAAAAGGACGATTTTTTGCGATGAAGTTTTAAGCATAGAGTTAAATTACTTATAGCTCCATGGTCTTAATTTTTAAATAAAATAAATTATTATAGTATTGTGATGAATGACATGAATGGGAAATTATTTATGAATGAAATGCTGCTTTTTTAGGGAGAGCCAGGCGTGTTATTTTTTCTATGACGTCATTTGAATGAATTTCAGTTGTTTTCGATGAAGTTTTTGAATATAATAAATTATCGTAGTATTATGATAATTCTAAAATTGTTACCGAGTAATATATCACATTTTAGAGATGTTTAAACCAGGCAATTTATATTTCAATGCCGTCATTTGAATGGAGTTCATTTTTTTGGATGAATGTTTAAGTTTTCAACTATAATAAATCAATGTATTATTGTGAGAAGTTTTAAAATATTACCGAGGAATGTATTACATTTTAGACATGTTTAAATAAAATTGCATTGAAGTTGGAAAGTGTTTCTTAATCAATGCTTTAAGCATGATTAATCTTTCTTGTTTAAAACCTAAATTGCCCTTAGGATCGATCGCGGCCAATGCAGATAAAAGCATTCCTGATCCAGTTCCGCGCTTTAATGAACTGTTTTATATGAAATAGCCGATAAACGCAGGGAAAGTACTAAAACTTTCAATGAGTTACATTTTTTCAAACCTCAATACAGACAAATGCATACCTAGCCGGCTTTAAAATTATTAAGTATTGAACACAGGCTGTGCGAGTTTGCAATGGTTAAGTACATACAAAATACTCACATATTAAGGGCTTTCTCATTGTTACAATAGTGCTGGAAAAGCAGATGATTACATAGATTGTGCTGGAGGTTTGTAAAATTGCAGAATATAGCACGTTTTCATGCTGACATTACAAGTATTCGCAGTTATATGGAGACCACATAAAAAGCGCGAAACTGATTTATACATAGTGTTATTTCCCATAAAAATATAAAAAAATATGAAAGCACAATACAAACTTTGGGATTCCCTTCCTCCCAACCAATAGTGTGTTTTGTAAGTGCAAGTTGCATTTACAACCAACAGATTGTAACTTAAATAACAAGATATTAATGCGCATTTTAAATACTCTTCAAATAAGTGCATCTTTTTAAATAGAGTAAAAGTTATTTCACTTAGTTGTTTTAAGTCTGATTTATACAAATATAATTCTCACTGTTAAATAGAAACCATTGAGAATTACTGACTAACAAAAGATTAGAACGCTTATTAAAATTGCAATTTTGAATTCTTCTGAAATACGCTTCTATTTATATATTACTTCTTATTTAAAGAGAGGACATTTTTGAATGGAAACTACTTAGCTTTGAGGAGAGAAGACTTTATTTTCCCCCTGATTAGGTAAATAGTAGGAAGATTATCGGAAATAAATTCGTGAAACAACCTTTTCTTTCGTAAAGCCTCAATTTAAAATAGTCAATTACTGCAACTTTTATTTAAGTCGCAGATGGCTTTACAAAGTAATTGTGGAAATGACAAGTTTTTATAAATTTTTAGGACACTACAAATGTTTTTAATAGTTTTATAGCGATTGTGTATTTCATTCATAAAGTTTTATACAACTTTAAACTTTTAATACTAGATATTGATCTGGGTGGTAATCAGTACCAGATAGCCGCCAATACATTTTAGTATCATGTTAATATTAATCCAATGATGGAATATAGATATTTTGTCAATATTGTGTCGAAAGCCCAGACCATCCGTCTCGTCCGAGGACTTAGAGAAACCATTTGGATGGCCGGGTGTCAATATTGTGTGTCAAAACGGGAATTCCGAGGGCATCAGAAGTCGCAACGGATTCCCGCTCGACACGGCAGACCGAGAAAAGTCTAACTTTCTCCAATTTTTAATACCCAGGTTCGAAACACACCTCCCGTCAGTTGGAGAATTCCAACTGATGACCTGTGAAGGAAACCCAACAAATACCAAAGAAATTACCTTTACCTTCAAGAATTCACCAGTAGCTGAAAACACATAAATCAATACAATTTCTACTCAAATAAGAACACAATTTCAATTCAAATCCAATATTTATTAATTATTCAAGAAGTGGAGTTGCATAACAAATACAATTTCTGAATTAATAACTGAAAACCACTGGACCTCTTCTACCAAGAATCATCGGCTCTTTGCCGGAATTAAAACAATCAATTCTAAAATCCAATTTTATCAGAATTCATATTAATTTCACATTTTCAATAATTCAACAAAAACATGATATGGTCAGAGAGAATACACACACCCGAGGAACGCTTAAGGCTTAATTTACTTTAATTCAATTTAAGTTACGATGGCTTACTATTCTTAAATTAAGGAAGGCAGCTGAAATCAAAGACGAAGGGTTCTTCAGAGTCGACGCTCAAGTCCAGACGTCTGCCAACAGCTCGTCTAAATATTAAAGTCTTACCTCATGATATTCTTGGAAGGACTCATGGCAGAAGGAGCACAGGCATCCACTGGTAATTTCCCTCGGGGCAAACATTGCCCCGCTCCAGCAGGAACGGCAGAACCGCAGTTTCCGGCAAGGTGCCGGATCAGGCCAGCCAAGGGATCAGTATCATAATTGCTTCTTCAGGTCCCGGTACTCGACCAAGGAAAATGAAATATCATCTCCAACGTTCACACGGCGGTCGACGGTCGGCGAGGTCAAGGCATCAACAGGTCCGGTCAAGCAGAGGCGACGGTACAGCAGTGGCATCTCTCCCGACCCCCACAGCGACAGTAACCCAGCCTGAGGGATGGGCCCTGAGCCATTCGTGTGTTCGAAGATGTTTCCAGGGAGAGAGCCCCGAAGCAAGAATCACTCAGCTTTTAAACACTCCGGGTGGATCCAGGACCCGGCCAATTAAAATTATCAAGGGGCTCACATTTTCACATTTCCTCCAATCCAAAATTCTTTCCATTTCAAAACCATCCAGGGATCCGCCCCCACAACGGAAAAGTTTAAGGCACGTGCAGCTGCCACGTGAAGTCAAGAAGAACGAAGACACTTGTCTCCGCCAGCAACAGGTGCGACCCAGACTAACGGACGCCGTACGTTGTTCCTCGAGTGTGCGAGAATTATTATGGAATAAAAATGGCCACAATTTAATACTGATTTCGATACGTTTACATATGCTAAAATATATACAATGACAAGAGGGTTCCAGGACACAGATTAATTAAATAAAAGTTTAAAAAGTACTGAAGTTATGCAGTTTACAAAGGAGTGACGAATTCCGTCACGACATTGTGCATATATTAGGTTATAAAATATAATTAATATCGGATTTCTAAGTTATAGTCAACATTTAGCCAACAAGTTCAGCTCATATTTAAGCGATATCTTCTTAAGGTGTAACATAGCTTTTTATATACAGGGTGTCCAGTGCTATCGGTGCCCATTGGCTATTTTCTCAACCGTTAATCACAGAGATATCTCTTCCAATTGCAAAAATGTTCCAAATTTTAAAATCTATTGTTTTATAAGCAGTTTAAATCAATAAATGTATTTCTAAAAGAAATACGAAATATAAATTTTTATACGTTCCCCCGTCCTACAAGTTATATTTAAGAAAATCATCCTCATACACGCACATTAAATCTAAAATAATAAAGGCATATAACACCTAAAAAATAACAGATTTGCAGAGAGTATCTGAATAACCTGAAATGAAGTATCATGTCTGTGACAAAATGCTCAGCAGGCGATAAATATTTAACATTTTATTTTCCTTCTAAAATGGCAACAGACGATAAACATGAAATTTTATACTTTGTCAGAGTTGAAAAACTGTTGTTTTGTTTATTTTGTTCCTATTGATCTAAAGTTTCTGATGCTGTGTTTGCTCGTATCAAATGGGAAGTGATAAATGAAAAATATTCAATAACAGGAAGGACACTGAAATTGTATTACTTTACAGGGAATTTCATCGGGATAAGCGAGAGGCTGCAGGGCAGTGTGCTATGAAATTCCCGAATGAAAAGCATCCATCTGCTAGTGCTATTTTAAAACTTGTAAAGTGCTTAAGAAAAACAGGTAGCGTTCGAAATCGTCCTAGATCAACAAGAGTCACGGACTCAACAATGCGCATACCTGTGGAGGATGTTCTTGGATATGCCCTCGCTCATCCACAGTGTAGTGTAAGAAGCATTAGCGAAGCATGTGGATATTCTAAATCTCAAGTGTGGCACATTTTATACACATATAGTGCATGTCCGTATCGCCCGATACTGGGATAAGAATTAATGTCAGGAGACAAAGAGCGTCGCTTTGACTTTTGCAATTGCATTTTAAACAGATGAGACGATATTTCGTCGTTTGTTAGTGATATTCTGTGGTCTGACGAGTGTCAGTTTACAAGCCAGGGTATTGTAAATACTCGAAATAGCTACTATTGGTCTCTGTAAAATCCGCACACCATCAGACCGAACAGACATCAAGTGCTTTGGTCGGTAAATGTTTGGTGTGGCATATAGAAGGAGACTTTAATTGGGCCATTCATTTTTGATGGTGCTTTAACATCGAAAAAGTATGCACAGATATTACAGGGCAAAGTAACTGACTTCTTGGACGAATGTATTTCTTTACGAGATTTATCACAGATGTGGTTTCAGCATGACTGCGCGCCAGCACACAAATCACTTAAACCACGTACTGTTCTAGCCGCAACATTTGAAAATAATATTATTGGGTACGGAAATCCTGTTGAGTGGCCCCTCGATCACCAGACTTGAACCACTTAGATTACTTTCTCTGGGGTTTCTTGAAAAATAAAGTCCATGAAAAAGAACCAACGAGTCCGGCAGATTTGCTAAATCGTATTTTCGTAGCATGCACATGTGTAACACCGACTATGCTGCGGAAAGTACAGGAAAAATTTCTTCACGGGTGCGTTTTTCATTGCAGCCGAAGGAAGGCACTTTGAGCATATATTACGATAACGCGGTTTGTAATATGATTTTCAGTTTCTGAAATGCGTATATTCGTATTTTAAAATATGTTTTATTTTCTAATTCAACGAGACTGTTCTTTTTTCCTTATGTCATTTAACACAAGTTGTATTTTTTTTTACTTCTATTGTCAGTACAAGCTGTATTTTTGATATTTTTTTTTTATGTGTTACAAATAATTATAACTTTAATATTGTTTAGTGTAATGTATATTGCTGCAAAATATAATGAAATTGCTGCGAAATATTTGTCTCCCCAATTATTTTGTTGTTGTTGTTGAAACCCAGACCGTCCGATCTACTAGAAAGGTGTAAGGTAACTGTTTGGACGGTCGGGAAGTGCCACCCAATTTAGACCGGAACCCAGTGGGGGAGGCATCCACAGGGACCGTACCCTCCTTCCCCTACCACCAACCTCTCGGAAGGACTTTCGGACCCACATGTTTAACGTGATCGTACTCCGCATGAACACGGCGGCAGTTTTGGCAGTGGCTGGAATCGACCACCATTTCTCAGCGCAAAAGGTGCTCCAACTTTAAGCAGATATAACTCGGTGGATTTTACTTTGAATATGGAATTTCAATATTTATACAGTCCCAGGTTGCTTGGAACGGGACAGTTTTATGCGCGGAAAAGCGACTTAGGTCATAAAGTTTAATGTTTCATAACTCGGTGAATTTTCGTTGTAAAAGGATGATTTTTTTTTGTATGAAATTGTATGAGGATGCTTTTCCTAAATATAACTGGTAGGACCGGGGGGCCGTATAAAAATTTATATTTCGTTGTTCTTTCATAAATACATTTATTGATATAAACTGTTTCTAAGATAATAGATTTTAATATTTAAAATATTTTTTCAATTGGATTGGAAGTATATCTCTGTGACTAACGGTTGAGGAAATAGCCATTGTGCACCGATAGCACTGGATACCCTGTATATTGCCAATATTACGCTCAGTTTTAAATTATACTTGAAGGATGTGAATTGCAAAGTGTAAATAAAAAATACAAAACATTTTATTGGAAACGTAATTTTTAATTCTCATCTATGAGAGATAGTTTATTTTATTTTCAGAGATTCATAAAGTTTTAGGATTTTATTTTTGTAATTTAATATTACTTTCCCTGTAATACATGGTAATGTATGGGGAAGTATTGGAATCATGCCGAAAATCGCAACTCGAGTTTTCAACGGATCTACATGTTTCGGGACCTCTAGAACACGAAAAAAATATTTTTAGTTTGACGTCTATGTGTGTGTTAGTGTGTGTGACTAACTGAAAAACTAATTGACCGAATTTCATAAAATTTGGCGAGTAAGTCCCTTGTGAGAGACCCTGGTACTGATTAGATTCTGGAAAGATTTGGGATAAAAGAACTTGTTTTTTTAAATGGCCCGCAAAATTTGCTTGCATTCACTCTAACTGAAAAACTGATACACCAAATTTTACAATATTTGGTAGATAAATCACTTGTAGGCTGACCTGGTGCTCATTAGATTTTGGTATGATTCGGAAATTAGGAACCCGACTTAAACCTGAATCGTTAAAGCTAAAAATAAAAGACTATGTATGTTCAAATATATGAATATATATTTTATACGTAATTTTTTACGATGAAAAGAATGAACCTCATTACTCTTGGACTAGCCGCTCTCAAGATATTTCAGTGTTTTCGCATTTTCGCTAAGCCACGTTTGAAAATAAGTCCAGTTACCAAATGAAACCGAAAATTGAATTAAAAGTACAAATTCAGTGAAATTTAAAATTATTATGACTGTTGTTTTGTGCAATTAAACTCAATTTAATGAATTATTGAAGAAATAAAGAGAATGTGAATATGAGGGTAAAGTCTGAAGGTAAAGTCATGTGCTGTACACATCAGATGTTCTTTATTTTAAAATAGAAATATGATGTGGTCACATGACTTTCACTACAGCCTGAAATTCATTCTTTTTTTATTTCTTTACGTTAAGTAATTTTATTTATCTTATTTTTTATATATATATTCAATCATTGATTTTCGGCACAAAGTGTTATATAAAATGAATATATTCTTAATTACGTTAAATTTACAGTTTTAATATATTTTTCATTTTCATTTCGTGAATTGGCGCATTATGAAAGTGTCAAGTCATGAAATCTCCTAAATACTAAACCATGCTGAAAAATGTGTTTACCTGCTAAGTTTTTCGTTTTTAATTTATTTAGCTTCATCAGATAAAATTGCATGAGAAAGGCATATTTTCATAAGAAATCTATACGTATAATGTTTTAACATTTACATTTTTCCATATTAACTGGAAAATTATAAAAAAATGAACCTAATTTAATCTACATTTTTCATTCGTCTCAAAATATTATCACAGAGTATTGTACAACACATTTCATGAAAACATAAAATAGTTTTTAAGCAAGAGTAAATACATGTATTGTGTTCTGACTGGTCATATTATTAAGAACACTAGGTTATTTTATATAAAGTATATATCTTGCAGAGGTTACAGACGTTACGTCAGTTAATTGGTATAAGACAGGACAGCTGAAAGCATGCAGTGATTAACAGCACATGAAATAATGTGTAAAAGAAGCAATCTGTGTAAAGGACGCGGAATGTGAAATGATCATGAGGGTTCGAAACAATGGTGTAATCATTAGGAAAACAGCTACACTTGTTTGTGGACAGTAGTTATCAAAGTTTACAGAGTGGACTACCAGACAAAAAAGTGGGTCTAGGCGCAAACGCTAACGCCCGACTTGTGGACGTAGTAAGGGCACTGACATACTTGCTCAGTCGAACAGGTGAGCAACAGTTCGTAAAATTACAGCTAATCTGAACCAAGCACCAAGTCAATGACGTGTTATATCTATTAGGCTGCAGAAACGAAAGTACTAATCAGGTGGTTATAATGACTGGGCTTTTCAATGTAAATTAATGTAGGAGTAACTTAAAATACAGAAAACAGATAGATCGTCCTAAAACCGCTTTATTATTTTTTTTTGTGTATCTATATACTGAAACAACGCAATTACAATATAGTTGAGTTTAAATGATCATCCAATTTTGATTATTTCTGCTATGAAACATTTATTGATTTTACATAGAGAAGCATACGATTTAATATTATTGCTTTTTGATGAAGTCTTAAGCATGGAGTTAGAAAGTAATTTTACCTCCATGATTTTACGTTTTTAAGTAAATTAAATTATTGTAGTATTGTGATAAATTAAAAAATATCATCTCTGGATGAAAGGAATGGAAAAAAAGTTTATGAATGGAATATTTACTTCTTTTATACAGAGAGCTAGCCGATTTATATTTCGTTGACGTTATTTGAATAAAGTTCATTTGTTTTCGATGCAGTTTTCAAATATAATGAATTATTGTAGTATTGAGATAATTTTAAATATATCACCGCTGAATATATTGCATTTTAGAGATGTTTAAATAAATTTGCATTTCAGTTGGAAAGTGTTTTATAATCAATGCTTTATGCATGATTGAGCTTTCTTGTTTTTAATTATATTAATTACGGACTGCGTACACCATCTTTTTTATTTTGGCAAAGAGTTTTCAATCTTATGTATTAGGTTTAGCCAATAAACTCTTATATTGTGTTTAGTCAATAAACTCATTTAGAGCCGATTGCTGAAATAGAATAAGAGTAGAATGGGTATATATTCTATTTTAATTTTAGTGTCTTTATGTAGTATGTACAAACAGGATCAGGATGTTTTATTCTTCAGATCTCCAAATTCATATCCACGAATTTGGCGGCATATCGCTAACTTGTCAACTTTTCTTAAACGTTGCCAAAGTAACGGAAATGTCGCCAAATTGATAAAAACGACGCTAAATCAATGGAATTAATTTTGTTTTGCTAGAAGAGAGTACTAGAATGGTGTTTCGGTATCAGTTGTCTGTTAGTCCACCCGTCCCACTTGCTAACACATTTAGCGAATTTTTAAAATGTTGCCAAATTGAGAAAAATGTTTGTAAATCCATAAAAATATTTTAAAATTCATAAAATTAAACTAAATAAATGAAATGAATTGTGTTTTGTTAGGGGACAGTATTGTGATGATATTTCGTCAATTTGTCGTCAACTGGGACTATGAGTTTATTAACTCACGATTATTAACCACTCGGCGATACATTTGGTGATTTTTTAAATGTCGCTAAACTGACGAAAATGTCGCTAAATTGTTAAAATTACACTAAATTCATCAAAATGACACCAACTCGATGAAAATTCAATATTTTGCATAATTAAGTACGATTTTCTAGATAATCTCTGTCGTTTTGTGAGAATTAAAGAATATTTTTTCTAAATTTGTTTATAAACTAGACCAGTATCCGCTGTTGAAGATCATTTTGTATATCGAGCCCAGAGATTCTTATACATTTTTAGACGAATTAAATTCAAGATTTTAATAGAATATTTTGAATAACAAAGACATTTGGAATACTATAGGAATTTACACATAATTGTGAATGTTGAATTTATTTTATATTTTCCGTACGAGGAACGGGCATACTGCTAGTATATAATATAAAGGAGCTTTGCACACATAATTGTGAGTGTTAAGTTTATATTATATTTTCCGTACGAAGAACGGGTATACTGCTAGTATATAATATAAAGAAGCTTTGCACCGAAGGATCACCTGGAAAGAACTACTGTGGAAGTATAAGCCCACTGGGATGTCGAGCCATTGAAACTGATGATTGTATTACATAAGGATAGTCATATGCTGCCCACGTCATATTTTTCTTAGACATATATTTTAGTATAAAACATTTTAAAAATATATTTTTAGTATAAAGCATTAAAAAAAAGCGAAAACCAACGTCTATGACCACTAATGACTAATAAATTATTAATTTTATAAAAGAATTTCGAGGTTAAATTTTAACATTTCTACTAATTTCTATCAAAAAACGACTACGTTGTTATATTTCAAACATCATTAAAGCCATGCTCTCTTTTGCGTATTTCAAATACTTTAAATAATGAATAACTCTTTATGTTACGTAAAATGCTTTAACTCTGCAAAATTAGAAAAAAAATTAAACCATGCACTTCATATTATAAAGCTTTAAATTTAACTGATAAATGGAATCCATTGAAAGAGATTAACTCAGAGAAGATTAGAACGATCAGCGAAATTGAAGATTTAAATTTCCGTCCGATAACCTTCTATCTTCTCATTACTTCTCATTCAAAAGAAGAGGACGTTTCAAAGTTAAAATATCTATTCAGAATGAAGAGAAATCTTCATTTCCCTCTCCGATTGAATAAACATTTCGAAAGAAAATATGAAGAATTAAATCCGTGCAAGAGTAATTTTTGCAAAAATGTCTAACTCTGAATGCCATTTAACACAAATCTTTAAATAATCGCTGACTAACCTAAAAATGTGTTTTATTATAAGGTATGAAGAAATAGAAGTTTATTTAATTTAATTTGCAAATTCCGATATAAAGAAATAGAGGAAATTAAAATCTTTAAGATATCTTTATATTGGAAAGGTGTAACGACACAAAAATATTAAGATAATATTGTATATGGCTTCATTTCAATATTTTGATCCCTGTCATCAAGATTTTATTTATGCAAAATGTAAATATCCCAGTACCTATGTCAAAGTTTGGCATATAAATGTGTTAAACTTTTTTCTGCAGTTGCGCTATTCGTTGAATACGAGAATCTGGGTGTAGTTTCGTATCGTCTGAGCTGTTGAAAGGTAGTAGATTTTGATTTGTTAGTGGGATAGGGTAACAGAAAATAGTAAAATTAGGGTAACGTAAAATAGTAAGATTACTAGACTAAAGTCGTTTGGTTATGTTGAATTTCGGTTTCTTAAAATCCAGTATTTTTGGTTGTTTGTTTGTTTGTTATTTTGACAAAATTATGGCAATCGAATTTGTGTCATTGAAAGTAAAATAAAGTTGCAATGTTTAACACTTTACAACAAAGTTGAAAAGTGTTTATGATTTGTTCATTCTGTCTGTCTGTCTGTCTGTCCGTTAGCACGATAACTGCCGTAAAAGTGACTTAATCAAAATGTAATTTTAGTATGTTGTTCAGACGGTCTGTAGGACCAATGGGAATATAAATGAATAATATCACCCAATTAGTTTTGGATTGAACCCGCGTTGAAAAAATGAAATACATTGAGCTCTATGGGACCTAATTTTTCAAATATTTTTTAAGCGGATTTAAAATTCACAAATTGCTTCGAAAATTTTAGGTAATATTCAAATTGTTCCATAAAATATATAAAAAAAAATCAGCGAAATATATTCAGTAGTTTTATAAATAAAAATTAAAATATTAATAACACCTCTTATATGAAGCGATCACGTGACCATGATATGAAAAGATCACGTGACCCACTTCAAAATGATATATGGCATCCATCTTGTCTCAAAATCGTGATTTTTAACGTTATTTTTAATTCATATTGAGTGTTGTATCCTTCCTAAAACCACTTTATATTTGCTTAAATTCTGTGCATCTACATACTGAAACAACGCAATTACAATATATTTGAGTTTAAATGCTCATCCAAATTTGATTATTTCTACAACGAAGCCTACTTTTCACCTATGTAAAATGTAAACAGCAAAATATGTAGAATGAGTTGTATTGGAATTGCTGTATTTCTTTAACACAAAATCATTTAGTTCATGGAGTCTGCATAGCTGATATGAATGAAATAGTCATTGATTTTACAAAGAGAAGGATGACTTTTTTCGATGAAGTTTTACGCATAGAGTTTAATTAGTTGTAGCTCCATGGTCTTAATTTTTAAATAAAATAAATTATTATAGTATTGTGTTGAATGACATGAATGGGAAATTATTTATGAATGAAATGTTGCTTTTATAGAGAGAGCCAGGCGTGTTATTTTTTCTATGACGTCATTTGAATGAATTTCAGTTGTTTTCGATGAAGTTTTCAAATATAATAAATTATCGTAGTATTATGATAATTCTAGAATTATTACCGAGGAATGTATCACATTTTAGAGATGTTTAAACCAGGCAATTTATATTTCAATGCCGTCATTTGAATGAAGTTCATTTTTTGGATGAAGGTTTAAGTTTTCAAATATAATAAACTAATGTAGTATTGTGATAAGTTTTAAAATATTACCGTGGAATGTATTGCATTTTAGACATGTTTAAATAAAATTGCATTGAAGTTGGAAAGTGTTTCATAATCGATGCATTAAGCATGATTGATCTTTCTTGTTATCATTTATATCTATTCCATATCATATTTAAATTTGTCATTGTGGTTGCTACGTGGAAGCAAAGTTTGATCCAGAGATGATAACTGGGATAATTCTTCGTCAAATTGTGTAATTGAGCTCAATGATTCATGAGCTTGATGTCAGATGCATGTTTCAGATTGACATCGTTGGCCACAGCAGAGGCTTGCAAGATTGTGGATGACAGCAAAGTTAAATCTATTTCCCATTGCTGCAATAGCTATTAGGTGATGATGAATTTTAATACGGGCGAAATTGATGAATTCGTGTTATTTCCCTTTTTGCAACGAGTGCAATTCCTATTACAGGGATTTAATTAATGGAAAGGTCAGCAGGATGGGGTAGATTTCATTCCTTGCCTAAAAATCTCATTTTAATATTTAGGTTTTGGCCGAAGCTGAATTGTATGCATGCTGATTTAAAGTAGTCTTGTGCGTTGGGATATAACTGAGAAAGGGCTTTGAGAAGTAAACTTAACTTTGTAGAGCGACAAAAATGACAAAATCAACATATTTACTATAAAAACACTTTACTTCAGAAAGTACATAACCTTATCTCAGATAAACATAATAAAATTTACCTGAGTATGTACATCACAGGAAATTGTTTATCATCAAGATACAAAACAAAACCATTTACGTTATAAAATAGAAAAGGAGCTGTGTTCTAACAATGCATCCCCAAATAGCGAGAGTAAATTTCTTTCCAGTTTGCTTTTATGCAATTTTATGGGGAACTGGGGACATTTTGTGTGATCACTTCAATAATTACATTATTTCCTATTCAATAAATACCCTTAATACTCTTCTATAACTTTTGGACATGAGTGTACATTATATATATATATATATATATATATATATATATATATATATATATATGTATATATATATATATACACTCATGTCCAAAAGTTAAGCATAATTCGTAAAAAGAAAAAATTCGGAGTTAATATGGATACAATGGTTCACAATCAGTTGTGCAGAATCATGGAACGAAGGTAAATAATTGTGCATATGCAAAACAGTTCAGTCGACGTCGACATTCACAGAGCACCGGTGCACGTCGGAACGAGTATAAAATGGCCTCGAGCGGCATGACCAGTTGAGGCAGAATTTCGCAATTGCTGTGGTACGGAGCGTTGTTAACAATTAAAAAAGACGAAAGATGTCACAAAGATGCTAACTGGACATGTTTGTGAAGGGACGAATTATTGGAATGCTGGAATCCGGTTGATCTCAAACCGAAGCGTCTCGAATTCTGAATATGTCTCAATGTGTGATCTCCAGACTGTGGCAGAGGTTCCAAAGCACTAGAGATGTTACCAGACGACCAGTACCAGGTCTTCCAAGGGTAACAACCGCTTGGCAAGACCGATATTTGGTGATAACTGCGCGACGTCAGAGGAACCGTTCTGCCAGACAACTGGGTTCAGCCCTGACAGTCCCCAGAGGAGTCACTCTTTGGAGGCAAACTGTTTACAGAAGACTCAGACACGTTAAGACCCTATTATGCGACAGCAATTTGGGACAACAAACCGTTCGTAAAACAGGTTTGGAACGTTTGTGACGTCACTCCACGCAACACAGAACGACGTGACGTCACTCACTCAACAAGTGGGGAAGCTCTTTCCCCCTTGTATTCGCTTCGTAATTTCCTCATAGGAATACCGTTTTAAAGTTCTCATAGACTTCCTTCAAGCTGAAGATATCCAGCATATGCAGTGGCCTACCAACTCTCCTTATCTGAATCCAATAGAACATGTGTGGCATATGCTCGGAATACATCTTGCAGTCCTCTGCTACCTATCAAGCTCCGTTCCGGGATGGATAACTGTTCTCCGTGAAGCTTGGAACTATTTGAGCATACAACTCATCCAAAACCTGATAGAAAGTATGGGGAATCATTGTGCAGCATGCGTGGCTACCCGAGGTTCCCACATACCGTATTAAACTGCAGCACATCACATTGTCTTAATCATTCTGTTTCACTGAGGTCGACACTCGTACTGTGACCCTTTTTCTTTCAATCCTTTTCTTTGGATAATAAAAGTCGTTATTATCCTTGTTTTGTATTGTTTTTTTTAGCCCTATTACACTAGCATACCGCGTTTCCTTTTATTTGGATGTAGATTTCCTGAAATTTTCACATGAACAGCAACAATGCTTAACTTTTGGACATGGGTATATATATATATATATATATATATATATATATATATATATAATATGGGTGGGTGTCCAAAAAGAAAAAAGTGTATGCACTTTGTCGGTATGTAATGGAAAGCTGGGTTATTTGGCCCTTTTAGGATATGTGATATCCACTACTAATACACATTTTGGGGAAAGTATAATTGGATATATAAAAAATCCTCTAAATATAACCATAAATCTACGCAAACGTGACACAAAAAACACACCAGGTCCATTGATAATCAATATGCAGATGCATATTTTCACTAACATCATTTTGAAAAATGTACGAATTAGTTACTTGCAATTACATCACATTTACTTAAATGATTATTCTACAACAGAAAATTGGAATAGTCATCTGCCTTAACATGTCTCACGGTATACGTATGAATGATTGACAACGGTGGTCTGCTGCTGGGAAACTAGACGATCGACCATGCATGTGTCGAATTTTTGTTGTGTGCATCATCACATCATTTCTTCTTTATGGATATAAGTCTAAAAGAGTGGAACATTTACCAGAAAACCTGCTTTGGGATGCCCTAGTTCACAAAGCCTTCCAAAATTGGTACAGCCTTACTGGCGAAAAGCAATCGCCGAGCCATAGCATCAACTCTACGAGCGATTGAAATACGGCCATAGAAATGCAAATATCAACCATTTCTAAGAGGTAAAGGCTACATATTTTAGTTATCTACGCATATATACCAATGGTTTGTGTCCAGTTGAACTCCAGAGCTTGGAGAGCACGTTTAAAATGGTGTCGTTAGCAAGCAATCGAGGCTCAAGCAAAATGAAGGATGTTTTATCTACAAGCGAATCAAGATCTGTCCTGTAATCGAACAGTAGTCGTACTTTATTTCGGAGAGAACAATGAATGAGCAACCAGTCACGAAACAAAAGTCCAGTAAACGCTCTAGAAAACAAAATTTTAGCACCGATCTTTTTGTTTTCTAGGGAGGCGCTTCGACGACGCATAGTTATTACGTCGAAATTACGAATCACTATATCAGATTTTATGCAGCTGCTGTTGGGTCAAATTTTTATTTAATGGACACAACTCTTGTTCATATAACGCGAACCTAGTGGAACACTACCTTCAAGGAGGTAATGTATTGAACGTATAGTGTGATCAGCTTATTTCCCGGATCTGAATCCTACCGAAAGTGTTTTGAATGCTGCCTTCTCCTTAAGTAGCGTACCGAGGTTTTATGAGGTGCCAAGCGAAGTTTCATGACAGGTCCCATCTGAACAGTATATGCAGTCAAACGTCACAAATCCGAAAATAGGTGATCCGAAAAATCGATTATATGACAATTTATTTATATTATGTTTACATGTTTAGAAATAAATATTGATTCATTACTTTAGTCTTTTCATTTTAAGTTCTGACATAGAATTTTGCGCCGTTTAAGATATAAAATATTCCCATACCCGATATAATTCCAATAGATAATCCGACCTTGGTTATATAACTATAGTTTTTTTATATAATACCCAAAGATATTCTACAAACAGCTCAGGCAGAAAGTAGGAATAATGATTATGCAAATTCTTTAGAGTCGAGGTCCAAAGATGTCCTGAAAACACAAAAATACCGAAATTCATAGAATCTAAAACAAATACGTATTGCTACAGAGCCTACATTAAAACCACCAAATCACAAAGAGAGTACGCATCGTGGGTATTATAGTATCATGATCTCAATGTGCACAACTACAATTCTGTAAAAAAGGTCACAGCCAAAACGTTGTAAAGACAACTCCAAACTGATATGCAAATTATTAATGACAAAATGCAGAATTGTATAAATATCAAGAAAACGTTAGATTAGCTATAATAAACTAATCAGTTTTTTAAAAAAATGCAAGACAATGCACATGAAATTAATCTACAAAAATTTTAATCCTCTGCAAACATGAGACACCAAGAAGTTGCTTGGACAGCTTGACCCTCCGAACATCCTGCTTGCCCTCCTATTCTGTCTTACTACCAGAAACTGTAGACTGCTCTTATACAGGAATAGCAATCATTGCTCTTTGTCCCCCTGGATCACTTCATTGAGTGGATGGATCTTGGTGCCAAACCTGTATCATTTCAAGGGGGCCATATTTTGTATTAACTATCACTAGGCCTTTCTATAAATTATTCTCGATGCTTACCCTCTCTATTTAGAATTCTTTTGCAGTAATTTAGATATAAATAATGCTTCTAAGTGTACATGCTTTACATAATTAAAGTCTATATAACTAAATGCGAACTCATCAGAGTTTTTCGTGTAAAATTTAGAATTGATTGGTATAGAACATGGATTATGCCCGATTTATTTTTCCGTGCTTAACATTTTGAAGGTAGTTTATAATAATCAAACTATTGTAAGAGTTATATTTATTAGCAATTTTATGGCAAAATGTGACATAATGAAAACTACGAATAAAATGACATATACAAATAATAACAAAGGGAATATGAAGTAAAAGTTTATTATTGTTTACAACTTATTTAAAACTAATATTATATCACTGTTACAGCTATTCGTTAAAACTATACATTGAAAAGCAACAAGAAAGTGTATATGTGAATAAAAATTAAAGAATATAATTAACAACATTTTTATCTGGTGTCTTGTAATAAATGTAAATAATCATGAACTTTATGATATTATACGGCAAAAATGAGATATTTAAAAAATTGTTTTAATAATAATAAAATATTAAACAAAAAATATGAAACACATATTTAATGCATAATTAATTTTAGTAAGTATGCCTCATTAATCATAAACAGGCATTTAATTATATCAAACCATTAGGAAGAAAAATATTGAGCTCATCAAATTTGTCATTGAGTGGGGCAAACAGACAAATATATTGACGTTTTTTTTGTTGATAAAAATAGCAATCATGAAATCTTTTATTACTGAATTCAACTTCCAGAATTAATATAATTTTTTACACCTGGCATTAAATTCGGCTCTCTCATCGTTTGTAGTACATTAAGAGATGATTTGTTTTTAATAAAATGAAAATTAATTTCCAAATTTGTTAAAAAATGACATCGTATCTCCATGTTTAATCATTAAAACCGCTGATTATAACTGTGCAAATTTGCAAAAGAGAAATTCGTATTTCCTGTGGTGTGATTAGCGAATATAACAGTCAAAAATATTTCCATACATTTAAATCAAATGAAATTAATTTTCAGATAACAGTCCGTTGCTGCTTTTAACTTCACATCTCCTTTCAAAGTGATATATTAAAATTCCCTTGTCTGTTTGAACGATAACTTATAACAAGATATAAGGCCAATTTCTGAAAATACTCAGTGAAGTAATTTAATTTAATAATGTAGCCATTTAAATGCAGGGGACGTATTTATTTATTGCCGTGATTTGAGTTCCCTTTTATGCAAATAATATACGATTCAATGTATTAGGGACAGCCGAACAACTCATTTGTTTCAGTCAAGTGACAAATGTTATTCATTACCTTCTATCCTACTATATGTAGTTATTTGATATTGGAGTAGATTAAATGCTTTATGCTCTTTACGAGATATTAATAATTGGTAGGGCATAATTTACGGTATTTTCCTTCATCAAATATGCAATGTGTATACTTACACGCATCTCTCTTTTTAAGAAGCTAGGAATGCGCTCCCATTGCATATTTTAGAAACTGCGGATCGGTTTCAGCGCTTTTAGCACTCTTCATTATATAATAATCGATAAACGCAATGGAAGACGTTACTGCTTAGTTATTGTCCTATATTCCATTTGATGATTTTTTTTACATCTTAGATGTAGACCAACTAAAGTTTATATGATGTAAATATGCTATGATTTTATGTATTAAATATTTTAGCATTTGTGGTATTTTATCGTATTTTATGTAATTTCTATAAACACGTCTTGTACTTGCTTCATTGGCTTGTTTAGTCTATTGTTGGATCTATGCTGTTTTTGTTTTATATTGTATGTATTTTACCAAATACTTTTTTATTTTACTAATCAATTTTGTTCTATAGAGTACGTAATACTTAGTAGAGCTGTACTCTATTCAACTTAGTTAGTTGTTGCATTCGTTAAGTGAAAATATTTTGCTGCCCTTTTTTCACCTTTTGGTGCAGAATGTATCTTATTTAGTTGCCTGATAAGGTTGGTTAGGAAGAGGCTGATTCTCGACTTTAGCAGCAAGGTGTTTGCTGGAACTGTTTCGGTCTTTTGGTCTTCTGCGGTCTTCCCGACGTGTTGTTACGAGTGGGATAGTTGCGATACTGCGGATAGCCCCCGGACGGGGGGTGCCGAATGGGATGGGAGAGTTGTGATACTGCGGATAGCGCCGGACGGGGGGTGCCGACTATGATCTGACGAATGCTGCTGCTTGTTATCGGCTGGACCGGGAGGCCGCAATGACCTATCCCATACTCACATAATTGAGCTATAAAGGAGGGGTATCTACTTTGATGCCAGCTGCGTGGTGTAACTAACTTTATCAGTCTCTACAAAGTTTTACAAAATTGCAGCTCATATCAAGCTATTTTACAATCACTGCAATTATCGTATTTTCAGAGAAGTGAGCAAAATAAAAATAAATCATTATTTGGCGCGGTATGTACGACTGGGATCGTGCTCAAACTGAAATGATTTTCTGCTTTCTCCATTGGTTCTGTTGGAGGATCTGATTAATGACCCATGCTGTTCGTGATACATCTGAGGATCTAGCAGACCATGGTAGGGAGTGTGATAATCGTAGAAATTTTTGTGAAATGTTCGTAATATGAGGAGGGGCATTATTGTGTTGAAATGAGGTGCTATTCCCACTGGCTACAAGGGGATTAATATATGATGTAAGATTTAAATAACATAACGCCGAATTGTTAAATTGAGGAATGTGTCATGCTTGCGGTTTGAACATCACAACATTATAATTTTTCTTATGTTCGAGTTATTACAGTGGTGCTCAAAACATTGTATCACCATATTTCCATAGCTTTGATAAAGAAAATGACATTAACATATTTAAAGTGATATGTAAAGTGCTTAGTATATGTGAATACATTGAAGACGTGGGTACGCAGTGAAGCATGAACATTACTTATTTACGAATGTCTGTGCTCGAATATTCCGAAATAATGAGAAATATGTGACATTCTTATTTCTTATATTATGAAATATTTAATTAAATAAAAATATGTGACATTCTTATATTATGCAATATTTTATTAAATAAAAATATGTGACATTCTTATATTATGAGATATATAACTAAATAAATATAAGTGACATTCTTATGTTATTAAATATTTACAATGAAGTTTTTTTTCATAATTATAAAAAAAACATATTGTAATATTATCGTAAAATATATCGGCATGGAGCAATATCTACTGCTTCATAATAATGGCTAGAGATAAATGACACTTGTAATTTTAATGTAATGATCAATGCACTAAAAGTAGGATGTCGGGTTTATTACACTATATAATTTTTTTTTAAATACTGGATTTTTTGGGGTGATGCAATTTTTGAGCAACTCTGATATAAATTAATGAAAATTTCAATAAAGAACAATTTACGTTACATATTAATGATTCAACTTTTACTACACACATAATTTGCAAAGGATGTAATGGGGTGATGAATAACCTAGTGGTTAGAGCGCAGATATTGTATTCGGAGGACCCTGGTTCGATTCTCGGCTCTGCCTAAACTGTTCCTGTGCTCACATAGAGGACGAGTGCAATAAATATGTAGGTATGAAAGTCCTTCCGAGAGGCTAGTGGTATTGGAAAGCCGGTGCCTGTCAATGCCGCCCCCATAGAGTTCCGATCTAAATTAGGTGGCGCTGTCTCGGCCATCCAAACAGATACCTTAAACCTTCGGGTAAGTCGGACGGTCTGGGTTGAAAGAAGGAACGGATGTAATTGGGTAAAAAAATACGATTTATACTCCACGTGCATCAATTTGAATCAAGCAATTTTTTCGACAAATCGAACTTTTATCCCAATCTCTTAAATTTTGGCTTTAAGAATATATAATTGTTTAACTTTATTCTTAAATTCGAATTTATTTATCTAGACAAAAATTTTTTCATTGCGAAGAGCATATTTTATTATACGAACATCGAAAATTCAATTACTAGAGAAAATTATTCTTTTATAATAGTAATTTCAGACATCATTTGTTTGGCCAATTTTCCCAATTATGGACCATGTCTGAAATAATACGCTGCTTTGAACCTCTTATTAATGAATTCCCACAGGTTCAACACTAAATTCGAGGGTGTAATGATAAAAGCTATAAATCAAACCTTTCTAAGTCTTCCTTCCTTTAAATTTATTTGCGAGGGGTGGAGTTATTTATCATGTTCTCTAGAGAATTCGCCAGGGAATTCCTATTAAAGCTTTAAGCATCTTATGTTCATCTACACGAATTTGTCCTATAGATGCTTTAAAACGAGAGGAATGAAGCATAGCGACAGACTGGTAATTAAGATAGATCATATTAGTTTTCACATTTCATACTATATAAAATGTTTAAGGAACACGACAGTGTTCCATCCCGCTAAGTTATCATCTCCTAATCCGTAACTCGTAAGTTTATATTTAACTTAACGTGAATAATTTCGATTTTAAGGGTCTGCAGCTCATCTCCTAAAATAGCTAAAGACTTGAATATTTTTCCTTATAATAAGCTTACGCAGCTAAGAAAAACAAAAGAATACAATTTCAATTGGTACTGCAACATCCGAGAAAAAAGACATCCAAATGCATTTTTTATGATTTTGTTCCTGTCTTTTATTTTCTTTCTACAAAACCGATTTTAATAAATGATGAATCATTTAGTCTGTTATGGTGAGAAGGCTATACTATTTTTTTAAACTGGAAGGTACATTTTATTTAGAATTTATACAATAAGGAAAACATGATTTTTGTCCATTTTCTTTAACGAACCCACAGCCTAAAGTACTTACGCATCCTCCAAAATCGCCAAAGACTTAATTCTATTTTGCCTGAAATACGCTTACGCAGCTGAGAAAAAAAATCAATTGATGCTGTAACATAAGAGAAAAAATAACATTCAAAATGCATTTTTTTACGATTTTAGCTCATGCTTTTATCTTCTTTCTATTAAACCGATTTTAAAGAATGATGGTTCATTTTATGTGTTACGGTGAGGAGGCTATAGTGTTTTTTTTTAAAAACTTGATAAATTTGATTTATAATTTAAAAAAATTAAGAAAACATGATTTTTCGTCCATTTTCTTCAATGTTTACGAATATACAGCCTAAACTACTGGACCGATTTCAATCAATGATGGTTCATTTTGTGTGCTATGGTGAGAAGGTTATCCTATTTTTTTAAAACCCGAAGATACATTTGATTTAGAATATAGAAAAAATAAGAAAACATGATTTTTCGTCAATTTTCTTCAATGTTTACGAATATACAGCCTAAACTACTGGACCGATTTTAATCAATGATGGTTCATTATGTGTGCTATGGTGAGAAGGTTATCCTATTTTCTTTAAACCTGAAGATACACTTGATTTAGAATATAAAAAAATTAAGAAAACATGATTTTTCGTAAATTTTCTTCAATGTTTACTAACCTACAGCCAAAACTACTCAACCGATTTTAATGAATGATGGCTCATTTTGTGAGTTCTGTTGAAGATATATATATACTCTTTTTAAACGTGAAGATACATTTTATTTACAATTCCAAAAATAAAAATATGAATAAACAGTGCTCGGCCGTAAAGTAAAACTTGCAATGCCTGCTATATCAATTATTGCGTAACCATCATGATAAATATTTCTACAAAATATATTGAAATTTCACAAAAACGCCACATCATGGTCAAAAACACGCCTCCTAGCATAAGAAAGGAAAATCTCTTTTCAAAAGAGTTATGGAGTAGCAAAATGGTTTGCATCAAGTTCTTGCTTTAGCGAACATTTACTTTCAGGTGTCTACCAAAAAATTCTACCAAGAAATGTTCGTTTTCATCTTAAATCACTGTCATATAATTAGCATAATTTTGTATCCGTTTATCCTTAAACTTTTTCCTTCACTGTATATACATAAAACATTACAACTCATTAAGATGGACGTTGCTCCGTCAATACTCTTGAATGCGTCGCGGCATAGAATCTATCAAACTGTGGATAGATTGGTTTCCTCCAGAAATATTTCCTGAACTACGTAATCAGATCTTCAAAGCTAAATATCACTAACATTTTATAGAGTAGTATATATTCAAGTATAGCTACAAAACATAAAAATTGCATAAAAAATATTCTTTGCAGTCAGATTTTTTTTCTTCTAAATAGAATCAACAAAATCATTAAACATTTTGTCCCATCTCAAGTATGCAAATTTAGTTTTTCTTCAACGGCTTCCCTCACACTGAAAAAATATTAAATTTAATACTTGCATTTCTTCAGTGTAAACAAATTCCCTTGGAGAAATGTATAAATTTAGCTTAATTTGCAATTTCGTCATTTATCGTTGTAGATTTTCACTTTTTAATAAAATACGAAATTAAGAAAATCTGATATGGGCAATTCATGACTTTCTCTGCAGATTTATATTCACGCTCTCTTTATTTCTTCAATAATTCATTGTATTAAGTTTAATTGCACAAAATATCACCCATAGTTATTTAAAATTACACTGAATTTGCACTTTTAATTCAATTTTCGTTCTCATTTTGCTTTTTCTGGACTTATTTTCAAAGGCGGCGTAGCGAAAATGCGAAAAAACTAAAATATCTCGAGAACGGTCAGTCCTAAGGTATGAAGGTTGGTCTTACTCTTTTCATCGTTAAAAATCACGTATAAAGCAAGCATTTAATTGATATATTTCAGCACATGTAGTTTTTTATTTTAGATTTTGACGATTTTTGGGGGTCATTTGTAAAAAAAGGCAGGTTAATTTTTCCGAATCATACCAATATCTAATCAGCAGCGGGGTATTCCGCAAGTGACTTATCTACTAAATTTTGTAAATTGTGATGTGTTAGTTTTTCCGCTAGAGTGGATATATGCAATTTTGCTGATCCGGTGGTCGAGCGGTCAGGGGTATGCGTTTTCGCCTGATCGCTGAATTGCCGGGTTGCGGGTTCGAATCCCGGCAGCAGGCATGGATGTTGTCATGTCGAAGCCAAGTCAGACTTCCAACCCTCGGGGGGCTTCTATAAATGTGAAGCTTCAAATATCCTCCCCTTCGCCATGGGACACCCTGGGAGGGGGGTTTTGTGGACTTGGTGCGTAGGCGCCCCTTCACCACTGAGGAATTAGTACACACACACATGCAATTTTTGCGGGTTATTTCGCCAAAAAAGGCGAGTTTTTTCATTCCGAATTGTACCCAAAACTAATCAGCACTAGGATCACACACAAGTGACTTATAAAATTTTATGAAATTTGGTCCATTAGGTTGTGAGTTAGAGTGGGTACATACATTGCACAGACAGATACACAGATAGACAGACACATAGCCACACAGACACGCACACAAATGTTACGCTAAAAATAGTTTTTTGTTATTCTAAAGGTCCCGAAACGTATAGATCCGTTGAAAACTAGAGTTGCAATTTTCGTCATTATTCCAATATTTGCCCTATACATTAACATGTATTGCAGGGAATGTAATAATTTTATATAAAAAGCTTGCATAATACCAAATTCTCGTTATATAACAAGAAACCGGCATAACACGCATGGATCTAAGCTTTATTGACTTTCAAATTTTACAACTTATGGATTTTTTCTTTACTCAAATTCTTTAACTATGTCTGATCACTCGTTGCAGAATTAGAAACCTTGTCCCAACTTTGTATTGCACTGCAGTTTTGAAATATTTCTTTTGAGTATTTTCCATCAGCCAATGGTAGATAGTCCCTAAAATGCTTCAAAATGATGCAGTTTTAAATATAGGTCTGTATTTTACTAAGTACTGAAAGGAATGATCTAAAATTTTGAACACTGAGGTTTCCGATATCGTAGAATCAAATATCGTCAAAATTTACCCACGTTTCTATTCTTATACTTTTAAAAATGATTTTAAAACTGAATAATTAATATTAAAATTTGTTTGAAGATAAACAAAAAATGGTATACATCTTATTCGGATCATTTAATATCGCAATATGAAATACGAATCAGTTTAGTAGGCTTATTATTTCTGAAAATATAAAAAATACACTGTAGCACCTGTTTAACATTTGGAGCTTGATATTTCAAGAAGTTGAGGCTTGAACTAAGTTATGTAAATTTTATATGAATTCGGGTGCTTTAACTTGGAGAATCAAAAATTGTTATCAAAATTGAGTGTTAATTTAAAAAAAATACCGAGTTGGTACAAAGTTTAATATGAAGATGACCTTTAATGCAAATTACTTATGTATATATTTATGGTTGACATTATTAGTGCCTAATGATACATTTGGCTTTACTGTACCGAGTAGCCCGAACAGCGAGCTGTGTTCGGATTACTTTTTTATCCATTATTATTTTGCCATGAAAGAAGTAAATTCATTGCATTCATTATGTTGAGACAGTCATGTGTTGCCCACATCAGATATTTTATAGACAATTTTCCTTAATTTTATCGATTTATTTTTACAAATTTTTGGTATTTATCTTACGACAATATACCTCAAACTCATCTGAGATGTGAAAAGTAATGTGAAAGGTGATGTGAAAGTTTTCATCTAGGTTGTCATCTGACTGAGAAAAAGAGACGGATAAATCAGTAAAAATGACATCAAATACATATAATCATACCAACTTTTACAACAATTGCGCATAATAAAGCTTCTTCTTGTACTTTGCATGCCGTATTGTTACCACCTTCTAGATTTGACAGCTGCTATGACAATCGCACGTGATAAAGACTGCAATTGTATTTGGCGGGCCAAAATTGCTGACGCTCTTTTGGATTAAAAACTTTCAAATGGACAATTTTGAAGTTTAAAATACTTTGAGATTCATACGGATTTCTCTATAGTTTTGTAAATCAAATTTTATATTTTTTTTGCTGAAAAGAATAAAATAAAATTTATTTTTCTATCCATCCCATAATAAATTTATGAGTAACTACACATTTTATTAAATTACCCTAGACACATATTTAGTGTAACCAATTCTGACTTGAAGTATCTTCCCAATTCAACTTTCGTGCAGCGGTGTTAGAAGGAAATTGCACCCATGGGGGCAGAATAAGCACGCGAAAAAGGGGCGTTAAAGTTATACATCAAATCGTTTTGAGATCTCATTTGAGAAGTTTTATCGGTTTTCATTCCCAAGAGATGAGATGAAATAGATAGGGTGTTCCTGTGGCAATCTATATTTGTCCGTTTATTTTGCTGTTCAATTTAATTAAAGAAATAGAGCTGTTAAAGAAAAAATGTTTTGAATAATTGATGAATATTCTGGTATTTGTATTGAGATAAAATAGATAAAAGTATAAAAAGAAATTGAGCATTGTATCTGTCATGATAAATTACATAATTCACAGTAATACACTCTTGATACTATTGCATAATGCCCGCTTCTTTTATTTCCAAATTAGAAAATGTACCAGGCATTGCCGGGGATTAAAGATGCAAACCTCTGACTAAAATTACATCGGAATTTATAGCTAATTTTCGAAAACCCAATAACGCTTTTACAATAACTACATCACTGTTTTCAGTAGCAACCAAGGCTCCAATATACAGGATAACGCAACGGCCATTTTGACTCCAAATGGTCCAGTCAGTTATCGTTTGCCTGTGCTATTTCAATGGCGCGCGCATTGAAATAGCACATGGCTGATATTTGCTACGCAATTTAGGTGTAAAGTAGGTGCTTCTGCTTCCAAATATTTGAATCAATCATTAAAGAAAGTAAACCAGAATATTTTGTTTTTCTTGAGATCACGAGTAAAAGACAAGAAAATAGTCCATAGATTCAACTGGGAGTCAAGATGGCCGTTGTTGCGCCAGCCTGTATATTTAGGAGCCCTTAACGGTAGAGGTTGTGATGTCAGTTGCACAACTTCATGCATATCAACCGGCAAACGGGTGAATGAAGTACAGCGAAGTCGAAAGTCTCAATTTTTATTCTTTTATTTGAAGATTCACAGAAAATAAAAAATAGAGTAATTAAAATAATTTATTAGAATGCGTACATATATACCCACATTTTTGCAAAACTGTAGAATTTTCTAATCTTTCAATTTTGGTTGCGGCGAACTAAGAATCAGATCATCTGAAACATGTATATATCTCGACGTATTTAAAAATAAATAAAGAAATAAGTATGAAGGAAATTTCCCATCGATTCGGTTCAAAGACCGTTATAAAAAACGCCCTTCAATATTTCCTATGATGAAGATAAAAACTCCACTGTGATACTATTTTTGATCTTTGAAGAACTGATTTGTGTGAAGAACGCTAAAAATAGTACTTAAACATAAAATAACTATAAAACTATTTCCTATTTTTAAAGAAAAGGTAGAAATAATCGATGAGGTCTGCCATACCGGCAGTTCAGATAATCTCAGTACTTTATTTCGCCTGTGCTTCCACTACAGACGACATATACACACAAAGACAAACATTCTTATGTAAGATATCCATAACTTGATATGTTTGAAAAAATTGTAATATTTGTAAAACTGTAAAAGCTTTTAGCGCAAACTATATTTATGTGTGGCACTTATTGAGTTTAGTGCTATTTTTGAATTACTGTTATACTTTAGTCCTTATATTGTATACTTTATACTGTGTAAAAAGCCTTGCTGCCCCTACCGGGAGTCGAACCCTGTATCTTCGAACTGGCCAGCTGACACTCTACCGTTGAGCTACTGTTACGAAATTGCAAGCTCTTATCGTCGATGTTAACTCTGCATTCTCCACCTTCTAATGTAAGATTGGCGGGCAAATGACAATCTGACTGACCACCTCCTGCTATTTTTACCCTAGGTTAGCGTCCTGCTACTATTTTTACCCAGGTCTGTATACTACGTGGTCGTTATCCTGTCACTTTGAAATAGGCGTCCAATCTTCCTGAGTCCACTGAATCAGTACTAGTCGTAGTAGTATGGTCCCTTTCAGACCGAAATACTTGCACTGACCTGTAGGGTTTATTTGTTCGGGCGCCATTGTAAAGAGTCTTGCTGCCCTAACTGGGATTCGAATCTTGAATCTCCGAACTGGCCAACCAGCATTCTACCGTTGAGCTACTGGGATGAAATTGCAAGCTTTTATCGTTGAAGTGAACTCAGGAACTATACGATAAAAACATTTGGAAACAATACAAATAATTTGTTGTTAAATTTCGTTGTTAATAAATAAAAAAAATGAGTCAGAAGCTCATTTTACAGACACGCAATAATGACCAAACAAGCTAAACTTAGTTTAGATGTTGAAAACTGAATGGTGGCATATGCGATTAGAAGAATACACTTTCTGTACGTAATTGTGTTATGTCGTACAAAAAGTTTTATTGCATTTACATTGTAAATTATATTCGAGATATCTTTAGAATGATAAATTAGGAAATTCACTTGTTGTCGTATAAGAAATTCAAAGCTAATCCAGGCAAGTGACCTCACGAAAAGTATGTCCAGAGCCGCGGACACAGACATTCTATATAAAGTGAAGTTTTCACGAGTTGGAAAACTTACCCGCGGTTCGGCGGTTCATTCTCTGACTGCCACTTAGAAAGGAGTCAAGATCGAATCCCGATTATGCCTGATTTTGCAATGATCCAATTTTTAATGCACCTCCCGAAGAAAGGGGTGTAAAGTAGTAGGCCTCCATGTGGTGCATCCTGGGTAAATCCAAATATACTACAGCTCTTGCCGATCTCCAAGCATTTTGAAAGAGTTGCTGTACATTGAAATGCTTCACAAAAGAGAAATTGAGACAGAATCTCTGGAGGAATCTAAGGGAAAGTCATGGAGCGTCCTCGGCAAGAACATTTCAGTCATGCCAGAGGTTCCTCGACGAGAAGTAGTTGTCAGGTTCAAACTTCTGACTGGTCATGACTGTCTCAGGGCTCATCTTCATCGAAATGGATTTACTGCTTCCCCGGATTGTATTTTATGTGACCTAGGGCAGCCTATGTCTGGAAAACATTTGGACGAATGCCCTGCATTACTGACTTTTAATTCAATCATTGAGAAATACTGGAGATATCGCTGTATGATGGTCTAGGCAAGTAAAATGACGAGAATTTGTAAACAACACAAATGTGTTCTAATATTTGTGTTGTTTACAAATGTGAGAAGGAGAACGTGAATGAGAGGAATAGTAGAGAGCTATAACATTCTAATTCACTATAATCTTAGAACTACAAGAATCAGCCAATAAAACTTTTTGTGACATTAATTATCTTATAACAACAAAGCTGTCTGATTTCTACGGTGCAGTTGTCATACTTCATCCTACAGAACAGTGGAATTACTTCACCCTATAGAACAGGTGGATAACATCATCCTACGGGTCAGATGGGTGTCTATAATTTAAAGTGTAAATTATACCATTTCATTCATGATGTTATTATAGCAGTAGAGTTGACTTTTTAACTTTGTAAACACTCTTTATAAGTGGATTATGTGAGGTTAAATGGCAAATTCGCCATTCTGAGAAATATTAGTTAACAAATGATTATACCATTGTACGGGGACGACTGCATTTTAGAAGGAAGGAGAGACATATTACTTCTGAATCATTTTCTTGTCATATTAATATTCTCACAAAGTATCACGATTTATTAAATTACCTCAGAGACACCTTCAGTGTAACCATTTCTATATTGAATTAATTTCGTTGATCGATTTTCGAGTAACAACATTGGAACAAAATCGCACCCTTGGGGGAACTCAAACTAAATAAGCACGCGAAAGAAAGGTGTTAGTGCAATACATCAAATCGTTTTGAGTTCTCATTTGAGAAGTTTTATCGGGTTTTACTCACAAGGGATGTAATGAATAAAATGGTATTTTCTCATTGCAAATTTAATTTTTTTCGTTGGTTTTCTTGATGAAATTAATTAAAAAATGACCGCTTTACTGCTTCAAAGATTCACAAAAAGTGAATATTGTTTATGGAGTACATAAACAATTTTTTTTGTACACAGTGTTTCGGCAATATAGTTTTGTTTACGAATCTTGATAATCTTGATCTCTCTAACCTCAGGTTAAAATTTGATATTTATATTTTATTTTATAACCTTTTATGAATACTTCTAAATTAAAAAGTATATTAAGGATAGCAGTATTTTAAATATTAGACAAGAGAGAAATTGCAATTATATTTCTGATAATAGTCGTGTAGAATTATACAAATTACACTTCTATATAAACTCAAAAGTCATGGAAGTTTTGAAACCAGCAACAATGATATGATATACACCAAAAAGCATTCAAAAATAAGCATCCAAAAAAGCATTTTATTTCATATTACATTGGTCCTTTATCTGGTTTTCTGAGAATAAAAGCTAGTTAAACATTTTTTTTAATCTTTAAAGATTATTATGTTATTTACCGGTCTACGATTCACATACTAGTTTCGTACTTGGTTTAACAAATAGCACACTGTTCACACACGGACAGTTCTTATTAATGAATTTCACGAACAAAATATGGAATAACTATAGCTCCAATAATGACTATTCTGGTAGTAGATTACTTAATCTTCCGTGAATAAGTATTCATAGGCACACATAATATTTTTAGTATGTGTTATTACCAAGCGTGGAAGTTCTACGTCCAGATGATTTATATTACACATAGTTATTCAAAATTCACTGTACCAAATTGAATGGGAGATAAGGAAGACGAAAACTAGCATTTTTAGTTAGTAGTCCGCAGACGTTACCCTATGGTGCTAAAGAGCGCAGTTGGAAAGTCCAGAAATTGGTAATTTTTGCCGTTTTCATTCATAACGCTATCTGTAAAATGGAACATTTCACGAATACTGTGATGGTTGACATGCATCTGTGCCGGGATAGAGCACTGGCTGTAGTGGAAGATTTGAAAAGCGGTAGTCTCGTATTCGATCTATGACGTGCCCCAAAATTATCTCCGTTCCTACGAGAAGAAGGGGCAAGATAAGTTTGCATGAAAGTCTATCCAAGACATGGTTGATTAGGGGAAAGTTGGTATCTCTGTGGTCGCCACACCCATTGGGTTCTGGATTTAATTGTGTGTCTTTCTCTCGGCCATCTAAACAGATACCTTCCACTTTCGAGTAAGTCGGCTTATCTGGATATAATTCCTGACATGCATCAAACATATAAGGCTTCCAATTTAAACGGACAAACTGTAGTGTAAGATTTATTGATATTCTTACAGCAGCTCTTCTTTTCCATTAGTAGCTCCATATGCTAGATTCATGGCAACTTTAGATTTCGTTCAATGCTCCATGCTACACATATGAAGTCCGCTTTGGGAATGATGATAGCGAATTACCTTGTTACAAAACATCGTCTTCTAGGCCAAAAGGTGACGCCTGCAGACATACATTCATTAACATAAAAGGTTTGTCTTTGTGTTTCTTATCACCAATTACAGTTTGTACAGAAAGTTTTGAATCATACAGGGGTTTAAAATATGGGCTTTTATTATGATCACCATGCATTTCGGTTGCTTACGAAGCTCTTAAATGGGGAACATAATCAAAGCATAGTAGGGTAAATCTTTTATTTATAAGCATTATATAATATTTATAAACTTCAATAATAATTAGAACATATAATCTTTTCGAATACGAAAACAGTAACTTATTTTTCCTTTATTTAGCAAATATTATAGTGGATAAAAGTGGAATGCAAATTTGTATTGTTTTTATGTAGTACACTAGCAATAAAATATGTTTATTGAGGCAAATTAGGAATGAATAATACGTAATAAGATTGGTTTCCATTAGAACATGACAATAATTAAGCATAGAATTAAGCCATATAAGAAACAATAATGATATAATTATACGATAATTACCATCATCAGAAATATTCAGAGTAATTACGTTATACTGATCACAAAAGAGTTCCCATTCGAGTAATGAATGCTTCTCTCATTTATTGGCTGTGATAACAGACAATATTTTATTGCTTCAGGTTTTATCGTAATAGAAATATGACGGTCCTTAGATTTGTTGTTGTTGTTTTGTCCCTAACATTACATTTAAGGATGAATGAGTGCACTGTTTCTGTTCAGTCTAAAGACCCGGGGCACCCGAAGGTAGAAGTCTGACTTCTGCCCCAAATAAGACATTACAACATCCATGCCCGCAGGCGGGACTCGAACCCGCAATCTGGCAGCCGAGCCATCACGAGGAAACACCTGCCTCTTTGACCGCTCGGCCACCACATCGGCCTTAGATTTGTTATTTAATACTATTAATTAGTTTTATCTATTCTATCATAGTTGTATCTATTCTAATTATTTCGTTTTCATTTTATCCATTTTACAGCAGAAAAGTAAGATTGTGTAATCCAAATTTTAAAATTCACGATTTTAGGACTTAAAACGCTTATTTTCAATATACATAAAAACTCTGAAAATACGCACAGAATAATTCAAGTCCTTTTCAACAAGTCTGGCAAAGGTACTCGCCATACTTGTTGAAGTACAGTTGCTCGCCACACTCAATGACAGAAGTCAGGATTCGAAGTTTTACTTCAGTGTAGCATGAATCTAGCGAATAGAATTTTATTAAATGTAATTCCTAGATGTAATTCTTGTAAATCGCAGGGGAATTACCATTTATATTCATGCGTAAATCAAATTCTCCTAAAACCGACACCCCCCTCCATTTTAATAGAAACTATGTCAAAAACGGGTATCTTTTGTCCTGAAGAAAAACAATATTAATGCCTATGAACTATGAAACCCGTTATATCTTATTTCTTTCCCTACCTTACATGGTAATATAGAAAGTATTGGAATCGTGTCGAAAATCGAAACTCGAATTTTCGATGGATCTCTACGTTTAGAGCACCCGTGAGTTCTGTGTGTGTGTGTGTATGTATGTGTGTGTGTGTGTGTGTGTGTGTGTGTGTGTGTGTGTGTGTGCAATGTATGTAATCTACTCTAGGCAAAACACTAAGTAGCCAAATTTCACAAAATTGGATAGATAAGTGACTTGTGGGTTACACTAGTGTTGATTGAATCCTGGTGAAATTCAGAGAAAAAGAACCTGACTATGTTTGCAAAATGGCCCGCAAAACGATAAGTATCCACTTTAACAATAACAAAAAAAACTAATTGACCAAATTTCACAAAATTTGGTAGATAAATCATCTGTGAGATATTTTGGTGCTGATTAGATTTCGACATATGGCGAATTGATTTTGGTAATTTTTGCGGGTCATTTGCGAATTGGTCCGCAAAAATTACCAAAATCAAAATTAAAAGACTACGTATGCTCAAATGTACCAATTTAATGCTTGTTTTATACGTCATTTTTGACGAAGCAACGAATAAGCCTAACCCCATAACTCTAAGAATAACCGTTTTCGAGATATTTCAGTTATCTTATATTTCTGCCACGTCGCCTTTGAAATAATTTTTAGACTCAATAACTGAAATTAGGTTACTTGGTAGAAATAATATATGTATTTGGTGCACCGTACTAGTTACTATATTTGGTGCCGTAAAATTTTATCCCTACAACAATTGTCAACTTCAGATTCAAGTTCCGCGATGCACCAAACGTAAGTCAGTTAAAAGTGCGAATTCAAATTTTCAACCCCATCGTAGTACTTTTCCTACACATATACTCTCTCTACCTTTCCTACGCATACTCAATTTGCATTTTTCTAACATACTCCTTCTGTCTTTCCTGCGCACATTCAATCTACACTTTCATGCACATACTTCCTCTGCCTTTCTTACACATATTCAAAATGCATTTTTCTACATATACCCCCTCTACCTTTCCAACGCATTTTCAATCTGCATTTTCCTATACGTACTCCCTCTACCTTTCCCATGCATACTCAATCTGTGTTTTCCTACACATACTCCCTCTGCCTTTCCAACGCATTCTCTATCTGCCTTTTCCTATACATACTCCCCCTACCTTTCCTACGCATACTCAATCTGCGTTTTCCTACACATACTCCCTCTTCCTTTCCAACGCATAATCATTCTGCATTTTCCTACACATACTCCCTCTACCTTTTCCACGCATACTCAATCTGCATTTTCCTACACATACCCCCTCTACCCTTCCAACGCATTCTCAATCTGCATTTTCCTACACATACTCCCTCTGCCTTTCCCTACGTGTACTCAATCTGAATTTTCCTACACATACTCAATATATATCCATAAAGAACACCATCATAAAACTTTCCCTATATGTGGAAAATAAAAATATTAATTTATGCTGTTTATAAAGTCCAACTTTTATGTCACCTAGCTATGCTTAAATGTGCTTAACTGAATCCACAATTTAAAGGCGAATTTCTAACAAATGAAAGTAAAATTTTAGAGTGTATACGAAGACAGTTGAAATGGATGGCTTAGACTTAAGTGTATTTAATGATTTCGGATAAGTATCCCACAGATGATAAATGTTCTTGGATAACAGTTTTGTGTTCTTAAGAGATATTTTCTTAGCATGTCCAGACATATATATCCCAGGTTGAAAAGTGGTTGGAAAATAATTGAGATTTCGAGGAAAATATCTGAGATAATCTAGTTGTTTCAAAATTATAAAAGAATTGTTTATGAATAACTATAGTTTTTAGTTTTCTATTTATTATCCTGAATTTATTGCTACCTTGTATTTTAATAACATTCACTTAGCTAATATTTTAACATTGTCATTCCGCATTAAAGTATAATTTATATATTACTTTCATTATGTGCATAATATAATGTATAGAGGCAGCTTCGAAATTTCGAATTCGGGTTTTCGATAGAAATGCATGTTCTTAGCATCCCTGAAAAAGAAACAAAATAATATTTGAAGTGCAGTCAGTAAATTTTTATGTATATTAGTATGTATTCAGGTTGGTATGTGTCTTTGTAAGTGTTTGTAAGTCTGTGGAAGTGATATTTCACGAAGAGATGAGAAGTTTTGAATGTTACAAGTATTATAATTAGTGAATATAGGAACCCTCTTGATTTTAAACATAATCGAATTTTAGTTAGAACCCCAAATTTTCGAATGAATTTTTTAAAAATCAGTTAAAAACAACTCTTTTAATAATGATAAAAAAATAATTCTTTCAGATGTAATTTTTCATTAGAAAATAAAAATTATAAACTTTGGGACATTAGCAGGAACTTTACTCTAGATATTACACAATTTTAATACATATTTGAAAAAGCAATGAAAAATCAGGATTTTTAATACTGCTAAATAAAAAACTACATACTTCATACGTAATTTTAACGCAGAAATAAATCAATTGGCATTAACTTTAGTCCGCTAGCGTGAACCAACCTCGAGATATTGCGAGTTCTTTAAATGGATGTCTCAGGAAATTGTATGAAATTAAAAAGTTAGTAAGTGTCGACAAATATATTCACTTTCCATAAGCAATATTAATGTCATTCTCATGAATTTAGATTGTTCCATCCGGAAAATACATTTTGTAGTACCTTTGCGTTTTGTCGCTACATGAAATCGTATTTTCTTAATTACATCAGGATGAGGAATTTGTCTGGGATAGCTAGTTGCCAAAAGTGTCAAATTTCAATTAATGTGACTTTATTCAATGTTAAAATTATCGCTCCTCTGTGGTTATATATATATATATATATATATATATATATATATATATATGTATATATATATATATATATACAGGGTGTCCCAAAAACATTGACATCGGAGAATTTTGTTAATGTAACGAATTTGCTTTGTTTGGCTGAATATTTGAAAGATGCGTCGATTTTGTTAAACGTTAGTTAATTTTTGATAAGCATAGGTTTTTGCATACATTACATACACAGGGTATGCCAAAAACATTGACCTCGGCTTTTATTCCTTAAATATTGATCTCAGACATATATAATAAATTACAAAGTTGCTTAAGAAAAGGTACAGGATTTTATGAAATCGATAAAAATTTTCAGGGGATTAAATTTGAAGAAATACAAAATTTAAATTTTTATACGACCCCGTACAGAAGCATTTCCAATGAGTAAAATGCGCCCCATATACTAATAAGGTGATGTACAAATTGTCGGCATTTTATTATAAAAAGTCCCAGATATATGTTTAAACAAAGTTGGTGAGGGATTAATCACAAATTAAAATGTACATGTTTACAGCAAAAGTGCAAATGACGCAATGCAGAAATGCATCATTAGCAAGTAATATCTGCCTCTTATCTTTAGATTTATTTACAAATTTTCAAAAATATGCTTCCTGAAAACTACCTTAAAATTTTACATGATTAATTACAGAATAAAACTTGGAAATGACACAACCAAAATTAACACTAAAACAGCTTAGCATGCATATGCAAATATCTGCCTCTGATCGGTGCGCCACACAATCGCAACAGACGCATCATCATATGAGAAAGTTGTTTTGCCCCTACCATTGATCAATCGTCTCGCTTAAACAAGTCTGAACGACCCTTACGTATTTCACATTTCTGCTACATTTTGAGAATGTAGTTAGCCTGTACCGACAGTATGTCGCAATATGGCAACGAAGAACTTTTTTGAAATGCTTATGCTGTACAGTTTATGCAATTGCAATGCTAAAGAAACTGCACGTGAATATCAACGTACTTTTCCCAATTCTGGACATCCTTCTGGGAGATTTATTTCCCGATTGGTGCAACAGTGTGGAGAATACTGAGACTGAATAAATGGCATCTGTTTAATATTCATAGTGTGCAAGGATGGGAGCCAACAGATTGTCAACGGCGTCTAGATTTTTGTAATTGGGCTCTAAATCAGGAAGATGTCAATACCTCTTTCCTGTAAAACGTCATTTTGATTGAAGAATCTTATTTTAAACAAGATGGATGCATAAATCCGCAAAATGAGCACTTCTAGCCTGACACAAATCCATTCGTAGTACGTGATATTCATCATCAGAAGCAATTTTTTGTGAATGTATGGTGCAGTATTTATAGAAACCGTTTGCTTGGACCCTTACTGTATGATGGTACGTTGACGGGTGACAGATATGTTAATGAGATTTTCAATGCGATTATTTCTGATTTTATGGATGAGCTGCTCCTAACAGAACTTTCACACTTATGGCTTCAAAAGGACGGATATCCAGCTAACCATACTACAGTTGTGAAACACTGGTTAAATAACGTGTTTCCTGACAAGTGGATTGGTTTGAATGGGCCAGTCGAATTTCCCCCTAGATCGCCTGATTTAACGCCTATGGATTTTTATTTGTGGGGGCGTTTACGCACAACTGTTTATCTGTCACCTCCCTTAAATAAAACAGAGTCGCAACAACGCATTCAAGATGGTTGGCGTGACATCACCGAACAAGAACTTGATCCACGGAACAGAAGTGTTATCAGGCGAATGCAGCTATGTATTGGCATGGATTGAAAACATTTTGAACAAGATTTGTAATCTTTATGTTATTATGTCTACACAGTGTAGATACTTTTGTACCAATAAATAGCAAAATTATTATTCATTAATGTAATCATTGTTTTTTTTTCATAACCTGCGTATGTTCCCTGAAACGCGATTTGCTGACATGGTTTTTCCCTCTGAGAACCCATGTCGATGCATCGAAAAGTGGTTTAAGTCAGCATTTCTGTCTTTTCATATATCTGGGACTTTTTATGATAAAATATTGAAATTTTGTACATCACCTTATTAGTGTATGCGGCGCATTTTACTCATTGGAAATGTTTTTGTACGGGGGCCGTATAAAAATTTAAATTTTGTATTTCTTAAAATTTAATTATTTTAAAAAATTTAATCAATATCATAAAATTCTGCACCTTTTTTACGCAACTTTGTAATTTATTATATATGTCTAAGATCAATATTTAAGGAATAAAAGCCGAGGTCAAAGTTTTTAGGACACATTGTATCTACATATATATATATATATATATATATATATATATACACTACTTTGGATGTTTTTAGAATTTCTAAACAAATACTTGGCGAAGTAACTTTGTCGATGTGAAGAACATGCTTGAATGCCCATTTTTTTGTAAAGTTTTGATGACTTGGGAATTTAGGAGATAACCAAGATATTGAAAAAGGGGGGAAATATATTTCATCACCCTGTATCATGAAAAGCTGGAAATGATTTGTAACTTTCCCAAAATAGTTAACTAGCTTTGTTCAATGTGTATAAGCATTTTTGTAAAACAAAAACGTATATTCATGAAGATATAAATGTTTCTTAAAGAGAAAAATATTACATGTTTTTGCTTACAATATCCATAGGGTCAAACAATATCCATACAAATTTCACGAAATTTACATAACATTTGTTAACGTCCAAGAAAAAAATATACTTCAATTGAAAATTAAAGCATAGAATATACGATGAGATATAAGCATTTGAAGAAACCAAGTTTTTACTGCGCAGACGCGAAACACAGCAATAGTTTTCTTTCATGATTCTGTAGTGAATACTGTAGGGCAACTTCCATAAAAAATCCACTGGAATATCGTAAAAATTTACAAAAATATCGACGATGTAGTGATCAATTTTTCTCTGACTCTCTGAAAGTGCATGAATGATAAGGAGTTTTCCACAAATTGACATTTTACAAATTCATAGGTCACCCCTGTTCTGAAAATGAACTAGCCCAATTCTATGCAAATAATGATGAAAAGTCTCCGGATACACCTGTACGTGGTGGATTCTTCCAGTGACGTCAAATTTCTAGCTATCAGATAAGTATAAAAGGAGTCATACGAGTTAACAAATTTGTTTTCAAAGTCAGAAAAGTAAAATGGGAGGAAAACGCGAGCTAAATGAGTTTGAACGTGGTGAAGTGATTGGTTGTCACCGTTGTAGAAAATCTGTTCGTGAGATTTCTCTCATGTTACGAGTAGCCCGTTCCACCTTAAATAATGTTATCCTGAAATGGAAACGTACAGGCGCTACAACTGTGTATGTACGACCTGGTCGACCATTCTGTCTAATAAAAAGCGACCACAGAGTGCTGAAGAGATTTGTGAAAGCGAACCGCATGCAATCGGCGGAAATAGTTCGTTTGGAATTTCAGGAAGCCTCTGGATGAAACGTCAGCGCAATGACTGTTTGTAGGGAGCTGCGAAGTTTTGGTTTTCATGGGCGAGCAGCCCGCATATAAACCAATAATTACCACAACCAATGCCAAGCTTTACTTACAGTGGTGCAAAGCGCGCAAAAAATGGAACCTTCAGCAATGGCGTCAAGTGTTATGGAGCTACGAATCACTGTACACTCTCTGGCAATCCGATGGTAGAGTCTGGATGTGGAGAATGCCGGATGAACGCCTGTTGCGTTATTGTATTGTGACGCAAGTTAAGTTTGGTGGTGGAAGTATAATGGTTTGGGGTTGTTTCTCATGGTTTGGGCTTGGCCCTCTTATTCCTGTGAAGGGAACTCTGAAGATCGAAGTATATTACGCGGCATTTTGACAATTCCATACTGCCTGCATTGTGACAACAGTTTGGAGTGGGTCCATTCTTGTTTCAACAAGATTGTGCTTCTGTCCACAAAGCACGGGCTATGCAGAGCAGGTTTGCTGTCATGAATGTTGAGGAATTCGTTTGATCTGCTCAGATACCAGGCCTCAATCCCATAGAACACCTATGGGATGAATTGGAATATCGACTACGAGCTAGATCAAAATGTCCCACATCGCCAGCAGAGCTGGCGATGTGGGACGTTGACTAGTATTACTTTAGTTGACTAGTAGTCAGAGCTGACTAGTATTACTTTAAAAGAATGGCTTGCAATTCCAGCTGCAACATTCCAGAAATTAATGGATAGCCTCCCTGATAGAATGGTAGCCGTCATTGCAGCAAAAGGTGGCCTCACTTCATACTCATTTGTGACTCTTCGGAAGGAGAAGCAAAACATACAGGTGTCCGGATAGTTTTGATCAGATCGAGTATATGTATTTAGTATATGAGTTAATTGTATTTATTCCAGTTTAACTATCCTATGATTTACAATTTAAAATGTCAATTTGTGGAAACCCCCTTATCATCGAGGTACTTTCAGAGAGTCAGAGAAAAAGTGATCACTATATGGCCGATATCTTTGTGAATTTTCACGATATTATAGTGGATCTTTTATAGAAGTTGCCTTACAGTTTTCACTACAAAATCATAGGGAAAAATCTATTGCTAAGTTTCGCGCCTGCGCAGTAAAAACTTCAAATGCGTATATCGCATCGTGTGTCCAATGCTTTAATTTTCAATTGAAGTATAAGTTTTTCTTGGACGTTGACAAATGTTCTGTAAGTTTCGTGAAATTTGATGGAAAACTATGGATATTATAAGCAAAAAAGGTGTAACAATTTTTTTTTTAAAGAAACGTTTATATATTCATGAATATATGTTTTTGTTTTACGAAAATGCTTATACACATTGAAAAACGGTAGTTAACTATTTTGTGACAGTTACAAATTATTTCCAGCTTTTCATTATACGGGATGATCAAATACATTTCTCCCCATTCTCAATATCACCGAAACTTTACTAGTGTGCTTTCAAGCATGTTCTTCACATCGCCAAAGTTACAGAACACTTCGCTAAGTACATGTTTAGAAATTCGATAAACATTCTATCAACCAAAGTGTCCGGATACTTTTGATCACATAGTGTATATATATATATATATATACAGGATGTCCCAAAAACATTGACCTCGGTTTTTATTCCTTAAATATTAAGCTTAGACATATATAATAACTTATAAAGTTGCATAAAAAAGGGTGCAAAATTTTATGAAATCGAATAAAATTTTCAAGATAATTAAATTTTAAGGAATACAAAATTTAAATTTTTATACGGCCCCAGTACAAAAACATTTCCAATGAGTAAAAATGTACCCCATACACTAATAAGGTGATGTAAAGAATTTCAGCATTTTATCATAAAAAGTCCCAGAGATATGAAAAGACTAAAATGTTGACTTAAACCACTTTTCGATGTATCGACATGGGTTCTCAGAGGGAAAAAATTATGTCGGCAGATCGCGCTTCAGGGGTCATACACAAATTACGAAAGAAAACAATGATTACATAAATAAATAATAATTTTGCTATTCATTGGTGCAAAAGTATCTACACTATGTGGAAATAATAATTTTACACAGATATTACAAAGTTTGTTCAAAATGTTTTCCATCCATGCTAAAGACCCTTTAAAGATAAGAGGCAGATATTATTTGCCTATGATGCATTTCTGCGTTCTGTCATTTGCACTCTTGCTGTAAACATTTACATTTTAATTTGTGATTAATCCCTCACCAACTTTGTTTAAACATATCTCTGGGACTTTTTATGATAAAATGCTGAAATTCTGTACATCACCTCATTAGTGTATGGGGCACATTTTTACTCAATGGAAATGTTTTTGTGCGGGTGCCGTATAAAAATTTAAATTTTGTATTTCTTTAAATTTAATTCCCTGAGAAAAGTTTCACCTAAGACAATTAAAATACAGTCTTAGGCGAAACTTTTTGAGATTCGAGTATTGGTCTTTATTAATGAATGGCCAGTTGTGGTACTTCGAAGGGGTACTTGCTACCGCGAGTGCTTGCCGCGGCCTAGCAACATGCTGTAACCAGGGTTTATAAGGGGTCAACTCCCTTTCGGCTATTTTTTAGCACTCCGCTCGTTAGTTTTCCTCGTCCGTCTTTTTTCCAATTTTCAATTTGAGATTATATATATATAAAGAGAGAGAGAGAGAGAGATTATTTGTGCAATATAGTTACTATTTATATATAATTATATTATAAATATGTATTTACAGAGTACATTTTGTTTAAACTTAGATGATATTTAACGTCAAATATACCTTGCTATGTTTCCAAAACTGAAGCAATATTTTGAAAGGAGAATTTGTTAGAAATGAAAGTTAATTTTCAGAGAATTTACGGAGACAGTTGAAATAAATGACTCGGACTTAAGCGTATTTAATGGTTTTGGCTGAGTGTCCGAGATGATAAATGCATGTGGATAACGCTTTTTGAGCCAGAAGCATATTTTCTTGACATATTTGGCGATATATCTCAGGTAATAAAGTAGTTAGGAAAGAATTGAGATTTAAAACAAAGAATATGAGTGAATTTAGTTGTTGAAAGACTGGTGTTTGTTTATAACTAAAAAGACCTTTCACTACAGACTATTTTTGTGTCTTTTTAGTAATTTTAGAATTCTCAATTTTGATTTATCTATTTATAAACAAAGCATTGCTCATATAGATTTATTATATGTCATGCAACAATACGTTGATATATGACACTTTCAATAATTCCTTGAAGAAATTAGACATATGAAAACTAGGTGACAACAATTAAGGGGGAGATTTTTATGAGGTTAAAGCCTTATTTCTTGACATCCGGTAAGTAAGGACTGTAAGGTAGCAGATCAAGAAGCAAATCATTATGAATCTAGTTGTTAAGAAAAGTCACTGTTTTGGCTTGATGAAGAGGATTCAAAATCCTTCGAAACATTTGCTGTCATTTAATTTCTATATGCCTGTGTTCTTTAAGGAAGAATTAAATGTGTTACTCTTATAAACAACAATTGTATTTTTGTGACATTAGTATTTATCCATGAACAAATTCATCACTAAAAAGTTCTTTTAAAAAATTGAGTATCGCTAATTCATACAATATTTCCCAAATTATGGAGTGAGTAAAATCGTATTAAATATCATATAACTCAATTTCTATCAATTAACTCGCTTCTACAACTTCCAATCTATCGTTAGCAAACGCAAATGAGAAGCATAAATCCATTATGTTAAGTTTTCGTGAGCATAGAAACATGCATCTCATGATACACGATACATTCATGATCGATGTTTTGAAATAGTTGACAGTCATAGAGATAAATGTTTTTCCGCAGTTATGAAAAAATGGGTGTTCATTTGCAAAGGTCGTATTTGTATACGGTATCTGTGCCTGAAACGTATCTTTCGTGACCGGATACATTACATTTGAACATCTATTCTTTATATATATATATATATATATATATTAGAGAGAAGTAATAATAAAAATAATTAATTCAAGTAATGGCGAAATATTAACATCAGCATAGAAGAAAAATCTCTGCCATAATATCGATAATAGAAAAGCTCAACACCGGCTCAAATTTGAAGATTAAAATGAATTAAATTCATCTTCAGGTCTGAGTATTTAATTACAATTAACCCAAACAAATACCTATATAAATACCTTGGACAATAATATATATATATATATATATATATATATATATATATATATATATATATATATATATATATATATATATATATATATATATATATATATATATATATATATATAATAATAATAGATTTTGAAAGCAAATTTGTCAAAGAAAATGATTAATTTGAATTGAATGTAATCATTGTTATAAATGTGTATCTCTCTGTTATCACTTCTATTGTTCCTTATTCAAATACAATCCTTTTATAGGAGCTCCAGGATTTAATTATAGTCGCATATGACGAAGAATGTTATGATAGTTTAAATTATTTTTTATATTTTGGTGCATTGTACTAAAACAGTGTAACTTAATTTTTTTTATAATATTTTATTTAATAAGTAGATACATTTTGTGCAAAAGGTAAGGAGAAATTAAACAGCGTAAACATACTTTGATTCATTTTTCCACTATATTATTTAGTAGTTGTCCAGAGCAGTTTTCAAGATATCAGAAATATAATGAATTTTGGAGAAACAAAATTTCTTGAAAATCAATCAAATTACATAAAAGTTCTCTTAGGTAGTTTAATCGATTACAACAAAACCTCTATTTGTTTCATATCAGAAATAAATTTATGCAGATAAAAGACTAAAATGTTAAGTAGTTTTATTGTCTTTTGTATACTTATTTTCTACAGATTCATTGTACATGAATTTTCAAAACGGAAGTTACATCTCTAGGACTGAAAGTGGATATTCTTAGAGTGAATCTTATTCCGCCTCCAAAATTCGGTAATATATTCATATATCCATATCAATCATCATGTCAGCACTATCTACAGTCATTTCTGAGAAATGTTTGAAGAAAAGATGTTACACGAAATTTGAGTCGGAATCGAAAACAAACCAAAGTTTGAAATCCTTAGTGAACCTACTCTATTATTTGTTTCTAAATTCATCTCAGTCCCTAACTAACCTATATCTAATGAAAAATAGAGGTTTTAAGTAAAATGAAGAATGTTGAATCCAAAATGGAAAAAAGGGAACCAAAAAAGGAAATTATTCGTGAATCATTCTACTTTCTCCGGAATTTGATTCTGCATCTAATCTCCAGCCAGCTGTAGTGGATCCCGAGAAATATATATTTCAATTAAAACACTGTAGTAAATATAATAATATGGTAAATATTTTGACACTAAAAAACTCTACTTTTTGTTAGTATTTTTCTAAATACAGAAACTTATCAATCTGATCAGGAGGCCATGTGTTTGGCACATCAATTTTTTTTACCATTTATTATCAGCATACTATCTCTCTCGGTTAAAGAAATGAGGTATTTTTGCCTGTTGTTGAGTACATTTTGACTGAGTGCATCGAAAGTTAATGAACATCAGATTTTTTTTTAAATATTCCATTTTATAATGCTTGAAAAAAATGTTTAAAATGCCGATGTCAAAAACTCCTGAGTCACCTTTAATTGAATAATTAAAATAAATGTGTAATTAATATTCATGGATGTAGTGTCGCAGACAGTTTTCAGGAAGATGAATATATCAAAAAATCATAAATATTTAAATTGTATGAATAGAAAGTAATGAAATGCAGTCGTCCGTCTTTTATCCGGTATCTTTGATAAATCGATATCGGCCTAAATTGGTTGGTACACAAGTCAAACGGCTCACCTTTTCACCTTTCACCTTTTGTAAAAAGAGAATAATTTCATATTCTGGGAAAATAGTGACACAAATTATAAATTTTATAACAGGATCTTACTAAACATTAATAGACACTTATTTAACACTTAAACGACGGACATTCATTGTCATTTTGACCGCATAACTACTTTGAGAAACGATTCCTTCAAAAGGGCTAATCCCAGATCATTGAAATTTTATGACTTTTCTCATTTTCTTAAAGTTATTGAAAACGCAGAAGAAAATTATTCTAGGTTTTATAGTAAGAGCAACAATTATATATTATACTAGCAGCATACCCGTTCTTCGTACGGAGTATATAATATAAAGAAACTTGAAATTCATAATCATGCCCAAATTCTTATAGTATACTAAATGACATGTTTAATCAAAATATTCTGTTAAAATATTTAATATAATGCTCCTAAAAAGAAGTTTAAGAATCTCTGTTCTCGCTATATAAAATTATCTTCATGGACATATCTGAAGAATAAAACATCTTGGACCCCTTATGTAAGCAAATATAAAAAAAAAATATGGAATTGAATCAATATATGCAAAATAAAAGCGTTAAAATTGTATGGGACCCGTACTAATTATATACGCGAATATTAGAAAATATAACCTGTATTAGTAGATTACATGTATAAATGGAAAATACCAATAAACCCGTAATCTTTAAATCTGAAGACAGTCATTTATTCCAATATATGTCAAAATTAAAGTGCTAAAATTATATGGGAAGATATACACGTACTACTTATAATGTCCGATTATTAGTAGAAGATTACCCGTTTTGCAATATGAGTCACAAATGTTTTTTGGTAAAATACAACAGACGACGTAATAAATTGAATATATAATTAATCCCCGTAATCTTCATACCAGAAGACTGTACTTGATTCCAATATATATGCCAATATATGTCAAAATATATGCCAATATACCTGTACTACTTATATTCTCGTAGGTTAGAAGATATACCCGTGCATTCCTAGAAGATTACTCGTACAACGTACAATATGCGTGTGTCAGCAATTTTTGCCGCAATAAAACAATGGCGTAATAACTTAAAAATATCAATAATCCCTGAATCAATAATTCCGGAAAATATCAATAATAATAATGTTTAAACCTGAAGAGTATAATTGATATTATCCAGTCCAAAATGAAATGGCAATGAAATTTATTTTATATACATATCTTCATTATTCAAATCGGAAAGGATTTAATAAAAATCGTCTGCCGCATAAACACATTGGATTTAAATCCGTTGCTAAGCGACATGATATCATTTGCTTCAAATAAATTGGTAGAAAAAATATCGTCTAAATAGTTATATTTCTATGGAACATTTGGCGACAGTTTCGTCAAATTAGCGACATTTTAAAAAATCGCCAAATTTATCGCCAAGTGGGACTGTAGAACTGACAGTTCCACTTTGCGACAAATTGACGAAATATCATCACAATACTATCCCCTAACAAAAAACAATTAATATCATTTATGTAGCGCAATTTTATCAATTTCAAGATATTTTTATAGATTTGAAAACATTTTTATCAATTTGGTGACATTTTAAAAATTCGCTAAATGTATTACTAAGTAGGATGGTTGGTCTGCCAGATAAATGCTAACCAAACATCATTTCAGTACTCTCTTCTAACAAAACAAAACAAAAAATCATTGATATGTAGGAGACCCAAGCCACACGACCAACCCGAAGGTTTATGGCAGCTGTTTGTGTGTCGTTTATATCAATTTGGCGACATTTCCGTCAATTTGGCAAAGTTTAAGAAAAGTTGTCAAATTAGCGTTATCCCTCCAAATTCGTAGCTTTGAATTTGCAGATCTGAATGAAACATTCTTATCCCGTTTCAATATACTAAATGAAAACACTACAATTGTATTAGAAGATATACCCGCTCTACTCTTTTTCTGTTTCAACAATCGGCTATATGAATTTATTGGCTAAACATAATATATGAGTTTAGTAGTTAAATACGATATAAGCTTGAAAACTCTTTGCCAAAATAAATGAAATTGATGTACGCAGTCAGCAATTAATATAATTAAAAGAAAAATCAAACCGTCCATTCATAAGATATACTTTTATATCCATTTATCCATTTATTTATTATTTAAATCGAAAAAAAATAATAAAAACATTAACAAACACATTTAATTTAATTGCGATGCCGAGCAACATGATATATCCTCCTAAAATGTTAAAATTTATTAACCACTAACAGCACACCCGTTATTCGTACGGAGTGTATAATTTAAAGAAACTTAAAGTTCGCAATCATGTGCAAATTCTGTTAAAATATTAAATTTATTGCTCCTAAAGAGAAGATTAAGAATATATGTTCTCACTATGCAAAATTATCTTCACGATCAGATCTGAAGAATAAAACATCCTGCTCCCTTTTGTAAGCAAATTTACAGAAGAAAAAATAGGAATTGAATGAATATATGCAACCCCGTACTAATTATATTGTCGCAGATCAGAAAATATGCCAATGTGTTAGTAGAAGATTACCCGTATTACAATATGCGTCTCAAAAATATTTGCCAAAATAAAAGAGATGACGTAATAAATTGAAAACATCAATAATATCCGTACTCTTTATACCAGAAGGTCGTAATTGATTCCAATATATGCCAATATATATCAAAACATATGTCAATATACCTGTACTAATTATATTCTCGTAGATTAAAAGATATACACGTGTATTTGTAGAAGATTCGTACAACATACAATATATGAGTTTAAACAATTTTTGTCATAATAAAATAATTGCATAATAACTTGAAAATATCAATAATCCTTGAATCAATAATCCCCGAAAATATAAATAATAATAATTTTTAAACCTGAAGACCGTAATTGATATTATCCAGTCAAAAATGCTATAAGAAAAATCAAATCGTTCTTTTCTAAAATATATTTTTATATCCATTTATTTATTATTCAAATCGAAAAAATAATTATTAAAATTAACATACAGATTTAATTTAATTGCGTTTCTGAGTAACATGATATAAGATAGAATCTTATAACATGTTAAATATGTCATGTCTTATAACATAAACTGCGAAATTAAATAACGATTTTGATTTCTCTATACTTCTCATTGTTCCGTAAAAGCTTGTTTTAAATAAACCATGAACCATGGAGATAGATTTCCCCTTTAAATCATGTTTCAAACAATTCATGTTTTCAGAAAGTGACTAATTAACGCAAAAAATCTCCTATCAAACTCAGAGATTAAATTTTAATTTACTTTCAAACGATTTTCAAGCTTTTCGTTTGGATAAACCACGGAGTTAGGGAGTAGAACTCCTAGGAAAAAGTTCCGTTTTTCATTAATATCTCGACAACCCCAGGTCTTAGAAACTCGAAACTTGGACAAAATTTATGGGGGGATATTTCAAGGCTATTCACCAAATTTCATTAAATTCGGTTCAGCCGTTTTTCCGTGATGATGAAACAAACGAAAATTTCGTTTTTTACTAATATTTCGAGAACCACTGGTCGTAGAAAGTCAAAACACGGATATAATTTTAAGTGGGGCTATTTCTGGGCTACCCACAAAATTTCATCAAATTCGGTTCAGCCGTTCTCCCGTGATGGTGTGACAAACAGACAGACAGACAGACAGACAGACAGACAGACAGACAGATTTTCATTTTTATTTATATAGATTATATAATATATTATGTACATATTATATTATATATTATATAATATATAATATTATATTATATATTATATTATATTATATATTATATTATATTATATACTAGCAGCATACCCGTTCTTCGTACGGAGTATATAATATAAAGAAACTTGAAATTCATAATCATGCCCAAATTCTTATAGTATACTAAATGACATGTTTAACCAAAATATTCTGTTAAAATATTTAATATAATGCTCCTAAAAAGAAGTTTAAGAATCTCTGTTCTCGCTATATAAAATTATCTTCATGGACATATCTGAAGAATAAAACATCTTGGACCCCTTATGTAAGCAAATATAAAAAAAAATATGAAATTGAATCAATATATGCAAAATAAAAGCGTCAAAATTGTATGGGACCCGTACTAATTATATACGCGAATATTAGAAAATATAACCTGTATTAGTAGATTACATGTATAAATTGAAAATACCAATAAACCCGTAATCTTTAAATCTGAAGACAGTCATTTATTCCAATATATGTCAAAAAGTATGTTCAAGTGCTAAAATTATATGGGAAGATATACACGTACTACTTATAATGTCCGATTATTAGTAGAAGATTACCGTTTTGCAATATGAGTCTCAAATGTTTTTTGGTAAAATACAACAGACGACGTAATAAATTGAATATATAATTAATCCCCTTAATCTTCATACCAGAAGACTGTACTTGATTCCAATATATATGCCTATATATGTCAAAATATATGCCAATATACCTGTACTACTTATATTCTCGTAGGTTAGAATATATACCCGTGCATTCCTAGAAGATTACTCGTACAACGTACAATATGCGTGTGTCAGCAATTTTTGCCGCAATAAAACAATGGCGTAATAACTTAAAAATATCAATAATCCCTTAATCAATAATTCCGGAAAATATCAATAATAATAATGTTTAAACCTGAAGAGTATAATTGATATTATCCAGTCCAAAATGAAATGGCAATGAAATTTATTTTATATACATATCTTCATTATTCAAATCGGAAGGGATTTAATAAAAATCGTCTGCCGCATAAACACATTGGATTTAAATCCGTTGCTAAGCGACATGATATCATTTGCTTCAAATAAATTGGTAGAAAAAATATCGTCTAAATAGTTATATTTCTATGGAACATTTGGCGACAGTTTCGTCAAATTAGCGACATTTTAAAAAATCGCCAAATTTATCGCCAAGTGGGACTGTAGAACTGACAGTTCCACTTTGCGACAAATTGACGAAATATCATCACAATACTATCCCCTAACAAAAAACAATTAATATCATTTATGTAGCGCAATTTTATCAATTTCAAGATATTTTTATAGATTTGAAAACATTTTTATCAATTTGGTGACATTTTAAAAATTCGCTAAATGTATTACTAAGTAGGATGGTTGGTCTGACAGATAAATGCTAACCAAACATCATTTCAGTACTCTCTTCTAACAAAACAAAAAAAAATTTCATTGATATGTAGAAGACCCAAGCCACACGACCAACCCGAAGTTTTATGGCAGCTGTTTGTGTTGAAGACCCAGACCGTCCGACTCGTCCAGAGGACTAAGAGCAACTATTTGGACGGCCGGGAAGGGGCAGCTGTTTGTGTGTCGTTTATATCAATTTGGCGACATTTCCGTCAATTTGGCAAAGTTTAAGAAAAGTTGTCAAATTAGCGATATCCCTCCAAATTCGTAGCTTTGAATTTGCAGATCTGAATGAAACATTCTTATCCCGTTTCAATATACTAAATGAAAACACTACAATTGTATTAGAAGATATACCCGCTCTACTCTTTTTCTGTTTCAACAATCGGCTATATGAATTTATTGGCTAAACACAATATATGAGTTTAGTAGCTAAATACGATATAAGCTTGAAAACTCTTTGCCAAAATAAATGCAATTGATGTACGCAGTCAGCAATTAATATAATTAAAAGAAAAATCAAACCGTCCATTCATAAGATATACTTTAATATCCATTTATCCATTTATTTATTATTTAAATCGAAAAAAAATAATAAAAACATTAGCAAACACATTTAATTTAATTGCGATGCCGAGCAACATCATATATCCTCCTAAAATGTTAAAATTTATTAACCACTAACAGCACACCCGTTATTCGTACGGAGTGTATAATTTAAAGAAACTTAAAGTTCGCAATCATGTGCAAATTCTGTTAAAATATTAAATTTATTGCTCCTAAAGAGAAGATTAAGAATATATGTTCTCACTATGCAAAATTATCTTCACGATCAGATCTGAAGAATAAAACATCCTGCCCCCTTTTGTAAGCAAATTTACAGAAGAAAAAATAGGAATTGAATGAATATATGCAACCCCGTACTAATTATATTGTCGCAGATCAGAAAATATGCCAATGTGTTAGTAGAAGATTACCCGTATTACAATATGCGTCTCAAAAATATTTGCCAAAATAAAAGAGATGACGTAATAAATTGAAAAAATCAATAATATCCGTACTCTTTATACCAGAAGGTCGTAATTGATTCCAATATATGCCAATATATATCAAAACATATGTCAATATACCTGTACTACTTATATTCTCGTAGATTAAAAGATATACACGTGTATTTGTAGAAGATTCGTACAACATACAATATATGAGTTTAAACAATTTTTGTCATAATAAAATAATTGCATAATAACTTGAAAATATCAATAATCCTTGAATCAATAATCCCCGAAAATATAAATAATAATAATTTTTAAACCTGAAGACCGTAATTGATATTATCCAGTCAAAAATGCTATAAGAAAAATCAAATCGTTCTTTCCTAAAACATATTTTTATATCCATTTATTTATTATTCAAATCCAAAAATAATTATTAAAATTAACAGACAGATTTAATTTAATTGCGTTTCTGAGTAACATGATATAAGATAGAATCTTATAACATGTTAAATATGTCATGTCTTATAACATAAACTGCGAAATTAAATAACGATTTTGATTTCTCTATACTTCTCATTGTTCCGTAAAAGCGTGTTTTAAATAAACCATGAACCATGGAGATAGATTTCCCCTGTAAATCATGTTTCAAACAATTCATGTTTTCAGAAAGTGACTAATTAACGCAAAAAATCTCCCATCAAACTCAGAGATTAAATTTTAATTCACTTTCAAACGATTTTCAAGCTTTTCGTTTGGATAAACCACGGAGTTAGGGAGTAGAACTCCTAGGAAAAAGTTCCGTTTTTCATTAAAATCTCGGCAACCCCTGGTCTTAGAAACTCGAAACTTGGACAAAATTTATGGGGGAATATTTCAAGGCTATTCACCAAATTTCATTAAATTCGGTTCAGCCGTTTTTCCGTGATGATGAGACAAACGAAAATTTCGTTTTTTACTAATATCTCGAGAACCACTGGTCGTAGAAACTCAAAACACGGATATAATTTTAAGTGGGGCTATTTCTGGGCTACCCACAAAATTTCATCAAATTCGGTTCAGCCGTTCTCCCGTGATGGTGTGACAAACAGACAGACAGACAGACAGACAGACAGACAGATTTTCATTTTTATTTATATAGATTATATAATATATAATATATTATATTATATAATATATTATATAAAATGTTATATAATATATAATATTTTTATATAACAAATCCAGGATCTTCCTAGAACGACGGCAGCGGTCAAAATGACCGCTAGAGAGATTTCACACGATGTTGCAATCCGACTGCGGCGTTGCGCCACTGTAAGCCGTAAGAATGATTGCATCAGCTTTTTAGCATTATTCGGCGTGTTCCAAGAACGAACAACGATCGTGTCCGTGCTGTATGTACATTATTGCATAACATTTTGTCGCGATGTTTTGTGGGAAGCGACTGACTACTGATGAGTGTCTAGCACATTTGCAGCAACTTAATGAAAATTCCAGTGATAACCGTGGTGATAGTGATGCAGATTTTGTAGTTTCTGTAGAAAATGAAATTTCAGAGCACAGCGTCAGCTCCTCAGAGGTGTAAACAGACTCTGACGGTAACGATATGTCCAATTCAACTCGTCTTCAACGCAATACTTCTACTTCAGCAAATCTTCGTGCCAAAGATGGTACTGGGTGGCAAATATTGGATCAAACCACCGCTTTCTCCGGGAGATTTGGTTCTCAAAACGTCGTGTAAAAAAAGGCTGGCCCAGCTCCGTATGCATATAGAAATGTTGGAGGGAACGAGGCTTCATCGTGGCGTTTATTGTTTCCAGAATCCATGTTGAAGCACAATTAAAAGTTCACCAGAGAAGAAGTTCATAACCAAGTAAAATCCGATTCATAGAACATTTCTAAAGAAGAACTTGCTGCGTTTATTGCTTTGGTGTACGCAAGAGACGCCATGTGTTGTTTTTCCTTAGACGTGAACGACATGTGGTCAAAACAGTGGGGATCTCCAATATTCGCCGAAACGATGTCGCGCAATCGCTTCAAGGAGTTTCTTCGATTTCTACAATTCGACCAGTAATCGACGCTTTCGACTTGACTTATCAACGGCAAATTCTCCCTTGCTTCTAAGCTATGGTCTCCTTTCATTCAAAACTCCCAGCTCTGCTTTACAGCAGGTGAAAACATCGCAATTGATGAACAATTGCTGCCATGCAAATCACGTTGGAAGTTCATCCAGTACATGGCGAATAAGCGTGATAAATTTGGATTGGAATTCTGGTTGGCTGTGGATTTCGAATCTACATATTCCCTGAATGGTTTCATGTACCTGGGAAAAGACGAAGAAAGGGACAGAAGTCTGCAACTTGCGAGGACGTGGTTTTGAAACTCATGGATCCGTTTCCATGAATCCATGGATCCGTGGAAGAAATGTTACAACGGACAATTTTTTTACATCACAGAAACATGCGGACTCCCATGTGGTCAAAAATACATCCATCATTTGTACAATGCGACCAAATCGCTGAGAACTTCCGCCGAATTGCAAAGAGACAACTCAGTGCTTTTCGTTCACGACGGTGCTCGTGAACGGCCAAAAAAATTCTTACTGTCTACTGGTGCAAGCCTAAAAAGTATGTTTGCATCCTGAGTACCCGGCATCATAGATACGTTGAAATTGCCGATAACACAAAAGCACTTCCAGAAACTGTAAAATTTTACAATTCCTCAAATTGTAGCGTGGATGTTCTAGATCAAATGAGCAGCCTCTATACGACGTGATCGTCATCAAGAAGATGGCCTATGTACACCCTTTACAATGTTCTGGATTTCGCGGCCATTAATGCCTGGATTTTATTTCGGGCATTCAATTCTTTGCAAATTGCTCAACGGTGCTATACTTTAAATATTGTGAACAAACTGCGATCCCCGTACTGTGCGACCAAGCAGCGCCCAGCAGTCCTCCCTTGCTGAAAGGTAGCGAAAAGTAACAAACGTCGTCAGTGCTCGTTCTGCCGTAATAAAATACAAGATTTCTGTTCATCATGCAATAAACCCACCTGTGGTAAATGCCAAGAACGGTGCATCAAAAACGCAAATTAAATGCGAAATATGGGGTGGGAGAACCTAAATATGTACGCACACACAAGCAGACACATACACATAAATCTGTGCAATTGACTAAAATTCTATATAATTCATTTCAGAACAGATAACAACAATGAGAGTATAATCGTAACTTTGGGAACATCCCTTTAAAGGTGGGTTCCATAACTATGGTTCTATGGCATTGGTTGTTGAAGCCTCCCATAGCTTGAGATAAATTTTGAAGACACTGTTTGAAGGATTATTTCTCGATTCTGGTAGAGGCTAGCTACATTGTGGCACAAAGCAAATTTTTTGTTTTCATTGTAGATTAGCGCAAAACCACAAATTAAACGAGAAGTTGGTCTTGGGATGCTATTATCTACAATGAGATCCATACATCTTTAACATTCATTGCCGATGTAGCTCAAATTATGTTGCCTTATTGTTATGCTGATAGTACACAAATCGCAGGCAAGTTAATGAGAGCTGATATAAAGGACACTGTAAAACGGATTAGCAACGGAACTCTTATTCGAAATCAGCCAAAAAAAGTTATTGGGAAATGGCAGAAATAAAACCCATACCATATGTATGCTATCTGGGAAACTTAAAAAACAAGGCATCAAACTGAAAATAACGCAAGATACCGTAGATACATTTATAGTTCAGGCGGCTGTTGAAATGCTATGTTCTAACTTAATGGATTGGATTATTGTAGTAAAGAATATAGAAATATTGATCTTGATTGTAGCATTGACTCTTCCTCAGAGATATATTTATTTTCTTGAACTAAAGAAAAGAAACTAAAGCAAAATCCTTATTCTCATCACTAAATCGGATGGCTAAAGATATTTTTCAAGAAACTACATTATTCTTCTACGCTGTTAATGGATTTGACACACATCCGCAGCATAAATAAAAATAAATTTCTTAGAACTAATAAAACATATATATATTTGACACGTGCAATAGATATATATATATATCCATATATATCTTATTGAAGAAAATCTATAACGCCTATTGAACGTTTTTTAAATAAACTGTTTTTAAAACCTGATGCACTCATTTTATCAGTTGTGTTAAATGTATCAGAAAATGAATAGTAAGCAAACTCTTGCAATTCAATTTGCGAAGAATTTAAATAAATTGGCACTCAATTCTTTTTTTTTCCAAACCAAAGAATTCTAAACTAACTTAAAGGGAAATCAAACACGGCGTGAAATAAATATTTTAAATGAAATTTCTTCCTTCGAATTTTCTAATTTTCTTTGCGCTACACAATGCATAAATTTTTTCTTGAACACACATTTTCTTTGTCACATTAATTCGAGTCTACTGTGTAATACTGGTTTATTTTTTCGATAAAAATTGTATTCATTCTAGATTAAATTTTAAAATATTACATTTACAATTTATCAGGGTGTTCTAGAAAGGGTAATTTATCAGACTGTCCTTCCGGGAGGGCCGGGAAAGCCCAGAGGTTAGGACAAAGGGATTGCACTTGGAAGACCCCATTTCGATTTCCAGAGTTACCCAAACTATTCCGGTGTCTACGCAGAGTACGAGTACGTTAAATCTGTGGGTCCGAAAATCCTTGCGAGGAGTTGATGCAGGGGAAGAAATGTACGGCCCTTATGGGTGTCGCTGTCACTGGGTTCAGATCTAAATTGGGAAGGACTACTCCGGCCATATTAGCAGATACTTTATACTTTCAGATGGGTCGGATTGCCTGGGTGGAAAGAAAGAAAGAACTTCAGGGGATACGACATCTCAGGGAATTACTCTCGTGGATTACTCTCGAATGATCTGAGTTTGATTCACGGCTCTACCAAAACTATTCCCATGTTTACGCAGAGTAATGGGGCACGTTAAATCTGAAAGTCTGTAAGTTATTCCGAGATGTTGGTGGTAGAGGAAGGAAGATACGTTCCATGTAGATGTCACCCCACTGTGTTCAGGTCCAAATTAGGTGGCACTGTCTCGGCCACCCAAATAGATACCTGACACCTTCGGTTAGATCAGATGGTCTTGGTAGAAAGAAAGTAAGCCCTTTAACGACTAATATTCTGTTTAGAAGGGAAACTACAGGCATGTATAATACTGAGTTTTTGCTGATAAATTGATATGACTTGCAAACCAGTTTGTGTGCAAACCCCAATTTTTCAGCAAAACACTGCTGCATATGTAACTGTAATATCTTTCCAATTTTGATCATAAAAGTATTGAACTCCTTAAATTTGCATGTATTAATGCGTGGAAAACGTTTTAGTCACTGAATGGTATGAAAAGTTAAATTTCGTATTTTTCAGAAAAATGTGTTTCTTATTTTAAAACTGTAATAATATAAATCATAGCTTTATTCCAAGACTTGCCGGAACATCCTGTATATTTGTATTACTTGAGATTGCAAGCCATCGCGTATATAATAGTTATGGGAATGCCATGTAGAATAGTTATAGCAATCGCATGTGAATAGTTTATAAGGATAATACGAAACGGAATAGTATATACATCTATCAATTGGATTTCTTGCAATAATGAAATATTCCTCCATGTCTTAAAGATATGTCATTTAACGAATTATATTTACCAAATAAGTAAAGTTTTAAGTTAGTGCTCTGCCGCATTACACAACAACCAGAATCGTTGCATAAGTTTCTATTTAATCAGTACCAAATGACTGCAGTGACAGCAAGAAAACATTCTATGGTCTGTAATTTTTAAAACCTTTGTACAAATAACCTTTGTACCAAATAAGTAATGTAACCTTTGTACCAAATGAGTAAACCTTTGTACCAAATAAGTAAAGTTTTAAGTTAGTGCTCTGCCGCATTACACAACAACCAGAATCGTTGCATAAGTTTCTATTTCATCAGTACCAAATGACTGCAGTGACAGCAAGAAAACATTCTATGGTCTGTAATTTTGAAAACCTTTGTACAAATAACCTTTGTACCAAATAAGTAATGTAACCTTTGTACCAAATGAGTAAACCTTTGTACCAAATAAGTAAAGTTTTAAGTTAGTGCTCTGCCGCATTACACAACAACCAGAATCGTTGCATAAGTTTCTATTTCATCAGTACCAAATGACTGCAGTGACAGCAAGAAAACATTCTATGGTCTGTAATTTTGAAAACCTTTGTACAAATAACCTTTGTACCAAATAAGTAATGGAACCTTTGTACCAAATGAGTAAACCTTTGTACCAAATAAGTAAAGTTTTAAGTTAGTGCTCTGCCGCATTACACAACAACCAGAATCGTTGCATAAGTTTCTATTTTATCAGTACCAAATGACTGCAGTGACAGCAAGAAAACATTCTATGGTCTGTAATTTTGAAAACCTTTGTGATGGCAAGCTATTCGCATGTCAAGCTATGAGCATTAAAATGATAGATTGTGTTAAAACACCGCCAGGTTTCAATGTTAGCATTTGAAGTAAATTATTGACTCCTGGCTGGTAAGCATTTGCTGTCCTACCAGTTCCACAGTTTATACTTCATATGACCAAATATGGCGTCTCTCCTTGGCTTTGTAATCTTTCTAACCCGCAGCACGTTCTTATTTCACTGAAATAAGCGGTTCTAAGCATACAGAATAAGGATAAGAATCGCGAGGGATAAGGCATATATGTTTCCGCATCCCACTGCTATCTAAAGAATGAAGAATTACGTAGTGTGGATTTTTACTTCCTCTAAATTTGAAAGTTTAAGATTTTGTATAATGCTTGCACCTAATTAGTATGATTGATAGTTGAAAGAAAGTGGTAAAAATACTTGATATAACATTTAACTCAGATAAAAATTTTAGTGAATTTGAGCACCAGTTTACTTAAAAGCATCTCGAAGTCCGATCGATTACGAGTAATCCCCATAATGAGGTTTACTTCAGTTTATGGGAATACAAACAAGATGTAACAACACCAGCTTTTATTATTTTTCTTATGTCTGATTTTAATTAAAAAGTATATTTTGTTTATATAAAAGTAATTAATACAGCTGAGGAAAGTGAGTAATTTTAAGTTTCATAATTTACACTATATTAATTTATTTTCACTATATAATTCTACTTAGAAAATTTCATATTATTATAAAATTTCATGTTCATACAATGTTTAAATTTTCCTCTATAGACGACATAGACAGCAAACAAGCATATAAATATCTTCCTCTATTATTACAGACTGTATTCTTCCTTTATTATAGTGCTGTAGGGACTGTAGGATTGGATTGATATAGTTTTCAGGAAAATACAACATTTTTCTGTGAAATTTATTCAAATAATATTTATAGTCTAAACTCTAAATTATGAAAGGTATTTTTACCTCCATAAAATAATTATTTGTAATCAATTAAAATTCGTAGTTTTTAAACTGTAACAGTTACACCGACCGACGTATTGTATCAGATCTCTTCTATAGGAGGTATACTTTTTACATACATTGGGGTGATTTGATATATTTTAGTTAAAATGCGAAAAAATAAGATACTTTACATATGTTCTAATTTTAAAGCAATAGCATGTAAATGTGGAAATTTAAAAATTAATTGTCTGAAAAAAAAACTCATCAGTATCTTAACTTTAAGTTCTAAAATATTCACATTTGCCTTGTACAGTTACACTTAGATTCACACATAAAGCTTAACTTAAATTCAGTATGTAAAAAAAACAAAATAGTGAGCTGAGATAATTGTAAAATAAATTGAAACATATGTGAATTTATGGCAAATTCTTACACAAAAAAGTATAAATATATGATTTCAATCATTACAAATTACGTGCAATTAATATTTAATTATCTCAATATATAAACTTAAAAATGTGATATCAAAAATATTCTTAGTAGTCTCAAAAGCCTCAAATTTGAACTCAAAATAATTTAACGGTCCTTTGTCTTCTAGACGTGGATTACATGCAGTGGTAAAACGCAAAAAATTAATTAAGAGGACATAAAACCAGAGACCAAAGTTAGTAAATAAAAAGTTTCAAGTGGTATATTTTAACAAGGTATCATAATAAGGGTATATTTTAACAATGTTTTATATTTTTATTATAAATAAAATATTAAATGTAGTAATTGAATTACAGTGAAATAAATTGATGACATTTTGCAGTTATGTTATAACATCAGAACTCTGATTTTGTATTTTTCTGTGAAACCAATTCAAAAATGTTATATGGGGGAGAACACAATGCGTAGGAAACTCTATTTTAACTCTTATACAAAAATCAAGAAAACCAAGTAAGTAAATAAATATATTAATGACCAACTTTTACTTTATCACCTGTTAAAAGTTTTATGATTCACCAAGAAAAATTCCAGACTTACCAAAAATGTCGAAAACCCTATTAGTTCAACGATTCTCTAAATCAAACTTGCTAACTTTCAAAACTAGTCTATAGATTCCTGAAACAATAAACACTATATTTCGTAAAACTAAATAATGCAGACTCCTCCGGAGAAAAAACCGAAGTTCCACAATAGACAGAGAAAAAAACCTGCACTCCTCCAACCAATCTCGCCGTTTAGAAACGCTTACCCCGGGTTACTTATAGAAATTGCACATGTATTCTCTCTTAATTCTATTTGCAATGCAATATCACTGGGCGGGGTAGACATATTACGATATGTCTACTGTAACTGTCGTTAGCCAAGAACAAAGTAAAAAATTGAGATATCTTGAGATACCAAGCAAAGAGGGCACATTTTTTAATTTCTTCCATCAGACAGTGCACTTGAACACCAAGTGTCTGAAATTATTCAGACACTTAGCTCATGATGACAAAGTTCTAATTAATGTTTATAGTGATTAATGCGCGTTGATAATATTGTATTTTGTAACAGCGCAAAAATACCTCAAAATTTACTGAAACCACACATAGGTGCCAATCTAAGACCACTCAGCGTTTTCAAGAAAGCCAGCATCCAGGTCTAATGATATAGTATGATGACTTAAATTGTATATGGTGTTGCATAAAGAAAATGGTTAATCACCAGCTAAATGTTACAAAACATCTCATATTTGAGTAAAATATTTTTTAGTTTCGTCGCATATCACATTGTAGTTTCACCCAAGTTAAATTTAATTATATTTGCAGCAATATTTCTATTAAAATAAAGTACTTTGTGTCATAAATATTTTAGTTGAAAGTCAATTGGTGAAATGAATATTTTTAAGAGAAAAATATTTTGTGTTTAGACTCTAAATATTTAAAGTTAGCCTTACCACATTTGCCTTAAATTTTGGTAAAGCAGCCTTGAACATGGCGAAAGTAAAAATGGAGGAGGAAGGGCAATACACAGCGCAATATCTAGGTTTTAATTTTAACTAAATTAATGTCTAAATTTCTAAATATTTTTCTCAATTTTAACTTATTTACCGTATTCTTAAATTTTTTTATCCCGTTTTAATAATCAAAATACTAAAAAGTTTGTAGTCAATTTTATCCCGATGCTGAAAGGATTACTCCTCTTATGTAATATATATATTTGCCTTGCAATGAGTACGACAAATTATTAAAATTGATTACAAATAAGAAAAAGAAGAAAAATCTGGTCATATTTTATGTATCATGACATATACCATATTAAAACATTCGATTAATACAATTGCTATCCCTTAAGAATAAGTAAAATATGGTAATTAACTTATTAAAGTGAAGACATAAATTTTTCCATGAATAATGAACTGCAGGTCTGATAAATACATCACTATAATTCTGAGATAGCAAAATATCAAATTTAATTCCGTCAATTTCAAATTTCAACAGAATCTAGTAAGATCTTAAAAATATGTTTTAAAAAATCGATATCAATATATATTGGCATTTCCGTCAAATAGACTAAACAAAAAATATCAGTTACCGTATCCTTTAACTTTAATGTATTTGTAAAACAGAAGAACCAACAGACTGTTTCATTTTCAATTTGCAAAAGAAACTATTGATTGGATCGACATGGAATTTATTTCTTTAAATGGGAAATTGGGTAAGAATTTTAAATGAAATAAAACAGGGTGTAAAGTGAATGATTAAAGAGTTCGTAGTTTGTTTCAATAAAGAGATAGGACATTAAAATATTTTGTAGTTAATGACATTTTCTTTGAAATTTCGTATTTATGATTTGTTTTTATGTAATAAATATTTTATGTTTCGGAGTTAAAATTGATTACTGAATAGTTTATATTAGTAAATAATATGATTATACAGACGTATTTTGTTAGCAGTTATTCAAAATATTCTATTTGTCGGGTAGAGAATATGTTTATGTTCTGTTTAACGAAAACTGGGTAAGCAATTTAAATAAAATAAAACATGGTGTAAAGTGAATAATTAAATATTTGGTAGTTTGTTTCAATAAATTAGCATCGTATTTAAAGAGATGTGACATAAAAAGTTTGTGTAGTTTATGTCATTTTCTTTAAAACTTGGTATTTATGATTTGCTTTTATGTAATAAAGATTTTATATTTCGGAACTAAATGGATTACGAAATAGTTCATATTAACAAATATCATGATTGTACTAACGTATTTTGCTAACATTCACTTAAAGCATTATATTTGTCTGATAGAGAAAAAGGTTTATATTCTATTTAATGTACATATTTGCATTTATAAATATTTTATTTCCTCTTAATAATCTTTTCATATTTTATAGTAGACATCTGTAAAAAATCAAGTTTGTATGATGATGTAAGCATAGTATATTTTAGTTAAACGTCTAAATATTTCCTTTTCCGCTACACCGCGATTCAAAAGGGAACAAAATAAAGACGAAATTAGAAATAAAAATCTGATGTGGGCAGCACATGACTGTCCCTACGAATTTAAATTCGTGTTCTTATTTTTTATTTGATGATGCATTAAATGGAGTTTAAATGTAGAAAATGACATGGCCACTTTTCTGATATCATATCAAATTTTCAGTTTAAATGCATTATTTTACAATTTTATTAATTTTGACGATTTTATTAATATGGCAACTTAATGAACATTAACATCTTCAGCGCTTCAAAATTCCAAAAAAATAAAATATCTCGTAGACGGTTAATCCTAAAGTCATCTGATCAGGCTTATTCGCAGTGCTATAAAAAAAATTACGTAAAGAACAATTACCTACTTAATATATTTTATCCATTTTAGTAATTTATTTCACATTTTTATGATTATTGCGAACCATATTGCAAAAAAAAAAAAAGAAAAAAAATGGTTATATTTTTCCGAATCATGTAAAAATCTAATCAGTATCAGAATGATCGTCAAGGAACGTAATTACTAAATTTTAAAAAACTGCATTAAATAGTTTTCTCAATACAGTGAAAAACGTCTTCAGTTCCCAAATTTTAAAAAAACGGAAATATCTTGAGAATGTTCATCTTAGGGTAATAGGGTTAATCTCATTCTTTACGTTATCAAAAATTACGTATAAAACACACATTTAATTGATACATTTGTAGTATTTTATATTAGATTTTGACGATTTTTGCGGGTCATTTCGCAACAAAAAAAACAGGTTCCTTTTTTTTCTTCCTAATCGTGTCAAAATTTAATCAGGACTAAGGTAATTCACAAGCAACTTATCTACCAAATTTTGTGAAATTTGGCCAATTAGTTTTTTTTAGCTAAAGTGGTTGCATGCAATTTTTGCGGGCCATTTCGCAAAAAAAATTCTTTTATTCCGATTTATTCCGAATCATACCAAAATCTAATCAGCATCAGGGTAGAAGATAGATGAACGGTAAATATATATGACACTATTCATTAACATCAAATTAAATACAAAATATAAACTTAACTAACTGAAATTAGACTTTTGATTCCTGCTGATCGTGAAAAAATAACATAATTGGTGATCAAATTAAACTTAACTGAAATCAAATGTTAAAATCCTGCTCATGATGAAGCAATTGACACTACTGGATCGCGTCATCTATTAAAGTTTATCAGCTACGAATTGTCGTTAACTATGGTAACATAGAAATATATGTACCACAAAATATCATCAGTAGCGTGGTTTGTCTGATTTGTATAGTTAACTCAGACGCTGTTAATTACCAAAATTCTTTCAGTGCAGCTAATGGATCTTAATTGCTGAGGAGCTCTGATAAAATAAAACACTAAGTTATCGAAATTTAAAATCAAAGACAACCAAAAATAGGTTTAAAATTCCTTTAATAAAATCTCATTTCCTCGACGTACAAAAATTACACGGCCAAAATACTCAGTTACCTTACACCTTTCTGGTAGATCAGACGGTCTGGGTCTCAACAACAACAACAACGGCCAAAATACTTTGCTGCTCATGCCCTCGGGTGGGTCGGGCGGCATGGGCCTTTTACGACCAAAGCGCCTTCGGGCATCACTATTCCCTTCTTCAGTGGCGAAGTAAAAATACAGTGCAAACAAGTGCTTACATATTGGCCATAACCGCCAAGCAAAATTTACATATCATCAATTTACGATTTTACATTTCTTACATCTTTAAAAAAACAAGACATTTAAAATTTAAATTATTATAAAACACAAATTAAATAAAGTTGAAGTTTCATAATCAAATTGAATGTCATTGAAACGCAAAGTACATCAATTTATCACATAACGATATTATTCTAAGATAATAAATTTTCAGAAAATCAGTTAAAGGTTTAACACATGGGGAGTCGACCCCCGACCGTCCAAACAGCTTCTCAAGTCTTAGGACAAGTCGGACGGCCTGGCTCTTCAACATACGGAGTCGAGAACGAGTCGCAAAGCACAACTCAGGGTTTGGACTGGATCAAAATTACAAATAGACTCACGGTAAGAATAAAAGAGAAAGTTGAATCATGCATAAAGCATTGATTATGAAGCACTTTCCAACTGAAATGCAATGTTATTTAAACATCTCTAAAATACGATACATTCAGCTGCAATATTTTTAAAATTATCATAGTACAATAATTAGGAACTTAAAACATTAAAAAAGGCAATGTTATAAAATTGCTTGTTTCTCTAAGTAAAATCAATGAATATTCCAGTCACTTATATTCCAGACTCTAAGTAATTTTACGTTAAAAAATTCAGCAATTCTTATGCAACTCATCAATCACTTGTTTTGGTTACATTTTGCATTCTTTAAAATTAGGCTTCGTTGTAAAATAATCAAATTTTAGTGATCATTTAAAATAAAAAATATTTTAATTGCATAAGCACATAATTTAGAAACACAGATAATATGCAACAAGAAAGATCAATCATGCATAAAACTTTGATTATGAAACACTTTTCAACTGAAATACAATTTTATTTAAACATCTCTAAAATGTGATACATTTAGTGGTGGCCTTTTAAAAATTATCACAATACTACAATAATTTGTTATATTTGAAAACGTCATTGAAACCAAATGAGCTTCATACAAATAACATCATCGAAATATAAATCGCCTGGCTCTTTACATAATAGCAGTGAATATTTCATTCATGAACTTTTTTCCATTCCCTTCATTCAGCGGCGATATTTTTTAAAATTATCAAAATGTTACAATAATTTACTTTACTTAAAAACGTAAAACCATGGAGGTAAAATTACTTTCTAACTCCATGCTTAAAACTTCATCAAAAAGCAATAATATGGAATTATCTGCTTCTCTATGTAAAATCAATGAATGTTTCATTCATATCAGCTATACTGCAGTTTCCGGAGCTATATAATTTTGCGTTAAAGAAATTCAGCAATTCTTATACAACTCATCTTACAGCTTGATGTGTTTACATTCTTCATACGTGAAAGTGAGGCTTCGTTGTAGAAATGATCAAAGTTTGATGATCATTTAAACTCCAAAATATTGTAATTGCGTTGGCGCAGTATGTAGATGCACAGAAAAACTCAACAAGAAAGCGGTTTTAGGAGGATGCAACACTAAATATAAATTAAAAATAACTTTAAGAATCACTATTTTGACACAAGATAGATGCCATATTTTATTTTGAAGTGGGTCACGTGATCTTTTCATATAATATGGGTTTAATTATTATTTTAATTTTTATTTAAAAAAACTACCCAATATATTTTGCTAAAATTTTTTTATATATTTTGTGGGATAATTTGAATATTTTCTAAAATTTTTGAAGCAATTTGTGTCATACACTTTGCAACTATGTTGTAAAGTATTAAAATTACAGCGGTTTTAAGACGGCTGCAATTCTGAAAATAAATACAAGAAAGATCAATCATGCATAAAGGATTATTATAAAACACTATCCGACTGTTTTTATTTAAACATCTCTAAAATACGATACATTCAGAGGCGATTTTTTTTAATTATCACAGAGCTACAATAATTTCTTTTACTTGGAAAATTAAAACCATGGAAGTAAAAGTACGTTCTAACTCTATGCTTTAAACATCATTCAAAATTTTTTCATATGACGTCATCAAAATATAAATCGTCTGACTATCTATGTAAAAGCAGTGAGTATTTCATTCACACACTTTTATTCCAGACTCCAGAGTTAAATAATTTTGCTTGAAAACAATAAAGCAATTCTTATACAACTCATCTTACAATCACGTGTTTATATTTTACATTCATTAAAGGCCCACGCGGTGGTCGAGCGGTCAAGCCGAGCGTTTCCAAGCAATCGTTCGACGGTTGCGCAGTGGGTTCGAGTCCCACGTAAAGCACGGATGTTGTGTTGTTGGGCGCAGTGTGTTCCGCCCCCCTCTGGTGCGCCTGGGCAACGTCCAAGGACTGCTAAATGGTTCACGTTCTGGCCGATGTATAGACGAATGATGAGAATCAAGTGCCTTGTCATTTGAAAAAAAAAACATTCATTAAAATTAGGCTTCGTTGTAGAAATAATTAAAATTTGATGATCATAAGAATATTATAACTGCTTTGATGCAGAATATAGATGCACAGAAAAAACGCAAAAATACAGCGGTTTTAGGACGGATGCAACACTAAATATAAATTAAAAAGAACTTTAAAAATCACAATTTTGACACAAGATGGATACCATATTTCATTTGGAAGTAGGTCACGTGATTTATTCATATTATATGGGTGTCATTATTAAATTTTTATTTAAAAACCTACCGAACATATTTTCCTGAAATTTTTTTATATATTTTATGGGATAATTTGTATATTACCTAAAATTTCCAAAGTAATTGGTGAATTTTAACTTCGCTTAAAAATGTTTGAAAAATTAGGTCTCATAGGGTTCAGTGTATTTCATTTTTTCAACCCGGGTTCAATCCAAAACTGACATATATTATGGGTGATATTATTCATTTACATTCCCATATGTTCCAGAGACCGTCTCAACAACATACTAAAATTTCATTTTGATAAAGCCATTTTTAAGGCAGTTGTCGTCCGAACGGACAGACAGACAGACAGACATAATGAACAAAGTCATGAACCATTTTCAACAATGTTGTAAAGTGCTAAAAACTGATAAGTGAAATTTTGTGTGTCGTTTATATATACCAGTAATATTTTAAAAGTACGTACTAAATAATGAATGATTTCGCTTATTCATCGTAGCTCCTTCTGATACAAATAAATGAAGGCCAAACAAGGCTGCAGCAAATCGAAAAATGTGCTGAGGTCAAACAAACACCCGTCGTTGAACCATCTTCTCCAGACAACACCAGATAGTTATGGAGAAACGTAACGTGCGTTAAGAAAATTGAATGCTCAGGGATTCTTAATGCCATCGATGTTAATTGAGATGACTTCAGAGGTACTTCGTTATTTTGTAAAGACCTTCCAATTATTATATATACCGCATATATTATATGTCTATACGTCTGTAGGGCGGCCAAGTTGAATCCCGTCCAGCGGGCCGAATCTGGAATGTAAAATAATTTTTGAACACGTATACCCAGCATGCTATTAAATAAAATGTTTTTAACTTCTTTAATTATGTTAATTTTTTCTAATTTCTAAATGTAGTTCTAACATAAATTAACGACATTTAAGCCTAACTTTTAACAGGGGTTGGAATGTTTATAATTGTAATTCATATTTAAAATAATGTTCATAAACTTATTCAACTTTATCTCTTTTTTAACTTTTCGCTCTAATCTGTATTTAAAACATATGTTAATATTTAACAGCTGAAGTGCTCACAGCTAGCGATTAATTCCCTAGTATCATATGTATATTATATAGTAATATTGGTCCAATATCCAACTACTATTGTATATCTTGCCATTACCGTGGAAATATATCCACTGTAATACCAATATGAGTCAAATATTGGAGATTCATTGGCTTCCAATATCGGCTAATATTTTCATTACAATAATACGCCAATATTGGTGTTACATTGGAAATATTAGCGTAATATTGTTCCAATATTTTAAGCCAATCTTGGGTCAATTCCGTCAAAATGTCCAATGTTTCATATCGGTCCAATATTGGAGCTAAAAATAAAAGTCAATATTGGTTCCAGTGATACTATGGTTTTTTTAAATATCACCTTTTAAGTATGGGTTTTTTAGATGCACATTTTTTTCAGCCACATGTAACAATAGATATATGCTCTCTGCAAAAAGTCCGTGAATGATAAATGTTCAACTAATTTACAAAAACGATTCTCAACTCCCGCTATACAATATTAGACTATTTAGTTAAATATTTTTTTTTGTTAGATTTACGCATTTTGAGGATGTTAGATTTACACATTTTGTGGAATAAGATTCAACTGTTTTCAGATGTATGACTGTTTTCATATATATATGGTCGCGTTCATATACATATGTGTCTATCAGCGGAAATGGTATGCAAGGGTATGTAGTATGTGTCAAGTAAAACTCAAGAACTGATCATATAGTGATTTATGCAATCTGTTGCCCACTAGATTTTCGTAAAAATAAATAACTACCGTGCTCGGAAGAGGCTGGATGCAAACTTTTCGCGTAGATTGGCTTGAAATAAAATGTATAAACAGTAATGGTACACGTTTTAAAACAATGTTTTTAAAGCATTGGTATGTATTTACTTCGGGAATCGGATACAAAAATATCACAAGTTGATTAGAAGTTCAGGGAAATTATCAACAGAACTTTTTTAAACCTAGATCAGTACCAATCTCACTAAAAGAAAGAGTTAAACAAGAACTGGACCGGTTGGTTAAAGAAGATACTATTCAACCCGTAACACAAAGTGACTGGGCTATACAAGCATATCCTCAAGTGAATGTAGATGAAAGGTATCGGCATTTGATAACCATAAACACTCATAAGGGTTTATTTCGATATAAATAAATGAATTATGGCATAGCCTTTATTCCAGCAGTGTGGCAAAGAAACATAGAACGAAATTTAACTGGTATAGATGGAGTTCATGTATTTTTAGATGGCATTAAACTAGAGGTTCCAACTCTGCTTTTATCATAAAACCAAAGCCCGAATCTAATTATGAGCACAACAAAAATTTTATTTGTTCCGCTCTCCCTGCTAATAATCTCCCGTGCAAAGTCAACGGGTTCAGAAAAATTTCCAAAGAAAGTCTACTGGCGAAAGCTAACTCCCAAGGTGATGTTGGTCCTCTTTTGAAGGAACTCACTAGCATTCCACTCCTAGCTGAAAAATTCGAAATGTGCAGTCCGAGAAAGAGACAGCCTCACTTCACTTTAAACAACGTTTCTTCTGATACCGTTGCAGCTCAATTAACCAAGGATCTCGCACAGAAAAACGATTTTCTCAACAAAGACAATTTTAAAGTTGATTTTTGTATGTAGGCCAAAAGGGGATGCCATTGGGTTATCTCTGTTCCCCCCTTCAATCAACAGATTTCTGAATGAGCTTCCCGGGATGAGAACGCATTCAAGTTGACGAGTTTATTAGTGTCAAACTCTGAAAATACTATGGGCAGTTTGGCCATATCACAAAGAACTGTAATATTAAGGAACTCTATCTGAGGTGTACTGACTTTGCAGACCATAACACATGTATCCTATGAGAGGGATTTCCAATGCATTAACTATATCAACAGCAACAAAAATTTACAATAACAAGTATGCTTCTGGATCATTCTTGTTTTGATAACAAATATCCATTCCATCAGCGCCAGATCAGAATTATTTCTAAATATATTGCTTATGATTGATTTAGAAATATATTTATTATATATTTCTAAATGTATTATTATATTATTTATTAGAGGCCTTCAAATTAATGTAAATCACTCCCTTGCTGCTCACAATCATGTTCTGTTGGTTGCAACTAACCTTTGTTATGATTTACTTGTATGCAGGAATCATACCTAAAACAAAGTCTCATTTCTTCCCCTCCCTTTGGTTACCCCCTATTCAGCTTAAAATCTAAAAGCTGATATTATTATTTGTAATTCTTCTTTAACTTCTCACTTTACTTTTGAAACTAACCTCCATCTTTATTGAGATACAGCTTGAGAGTGGTTTAAATGACAAGATCGCTAGTGTATATTTTCCGCCCTATAACAACATTGAGAATAATCTTAATGAGTTCAATAATTTTAATTTTCACAATGGTTTTTATTCATTATTGGGAGATTTTAACGCCCGATCTAAACAATGGTGTTACAACTTCAAAGATCTTAGGGTAAATCCATTATCGATTTCTGCATCACTAATGACTCTCGGTAATGATGTTACTGCCGGTCGGACTTTCCAGTCCTAATCTAGGACTGGTAATCCGGACATTTCTCTACTCTAAGTACTCCTTCCTTCTTCACCAGGGAGAGTAAACGCAGTACTCTACTAATTTTCATAGTTTTATATTATCAAACTTTATTCTGGCTTTGTGTCTAACCTTTCGACTCTTTCTGGGTTGAGTAGTTCTTCCCGTCCACACCACATTGTGCTCGAAACTTTAGGGTGCGTCGTGTGGGCTGGGTCAAGGAGTCCTTGGTCTGTTTAATAAAGATTCGGTTTCCGGTAGAGGCTTCAGAACAATTTACAATGTTAAGCACATTGGACTATATTTTTCATCGCAGGCTTATAGTTTTTTATATGCATCTATGTTATCAAGTTATATTTGCCGCAGGTTTAGCATATGCTATTTTAATACCCATTGTATCTGTAGTGTAATTCAAACTGTCATTTTGAGGCACGTACAGACACACAGACGGACACATTTCCAAAATTGTTTAAGATGTGTTCACGGGTCCGAATACGTTTTAATCCTTCAAAATCTTGAAATCCAATGTCTTCTCAAAACACTACTTTCTCTATACAATAAATAGTATAAAGTAAAAACTAGAAAAAAATAATATAAAAATATTACATTTCTGAGGCATTTGTAGTACTTAACAGATTATAACACATTCATAAATATTCTTGTTGAACAATTTAAAATATTTTGCCGAATATTTCTTTAATAAATGACTAAAGTTCTGAGACGGAAATGTAATATTAATATTCAATGATATCACTTCTCAAACTGTAACATATTCTATTTACATTCGAAACAAAACTTTTCAGAGAAAATTAAATTTCGATACATATTGGGCAATTTGTCAAACAAACTGTATCCAAACGGAACTCCGTCGGCCTGTCTTTAATAAATAGGGAAATGTAAATACAGCGACTGCTCCCTTTCCGTTTCAAGAAGTATTGATTGAATAGATTTGTAATTTTTTTCATGAATGAAAAAATTGTAAAGACATTTATCATGCAGTTTAACATGACATAGTAAGTATACAGTAATATGAGTGCATCGATTCGAAAGTGTGCACAATTTGGCATTTCATTGAAATAATCATATGTGACGCACAGCGTGATTTGACGAGATCAAAAATCTGAATTCATTACTTTCTTATAGTATGTAATATAGTATAGAGAAATTATTGTTTTCACGAAAATTTTCGAATTCGAGATTTTAATGCTTGTGCCAATATATGTTTTAAGACCTCTCAAATACATTTTGACTATTTTTAGAGTGATGTCCGTCTGTCTCTCTGTGGGCTATTCATTTTGTATACGTTAGCGGCCGCAAAAATTAATTGATTTTCACGAAATTTTATATCTCGCTTTGGTATCAGAAACACGTAGAACTAGCTAGAATTGTATTAATTTGAGAGAAAACTCGAGATATTATATTTCGAGATATTATATTTCCTTAACATGTCACCATAGCACACAATTTGACATTATCATGCATAAAAGGGTTTACTTATGGTTCAATGATCACGAAACTTTATAGTTTCAATCATTGTTGTGAAAGATAGTCTCGATATAATCTTTTTCGTGACATCTTTAGTCTCCCTAGGCGGGGGGCGGGGAGGGGATATTACATCCCCGCGGCTAGATTGTCAAGTATGGTATCAATCGAAAAAAGTTTTCCAAGTCCTTATATGTGGAGAGCAACATGCTATAATTGGAAACATGACACTGATTTTTCAAAAAATTTCTTGCAAAAAATAAATGAATAAATAAATAAAATAAAGTTACTAAATATCGATTTTGATATGAGAAAGTCGGGTTGAGCCACACTTCAGTTAATTTTTTCTATTTTTTCAAGATATTTAGATGTCTTCTGTGAACTATCTACAACATGTCTATTATTTCTTGTTTAGATATATATTGTTAATTACCCCCATAAATGTAATATCGCTTATAATATAGGGCTGAGGAAATTTCTTACCTTATTGCTCTATAAGTGTCACATTTTATTATAAAATATTAGGAAATAAAAATATTTTGTTCGTAATAACACAAACAGTTTATTAAAAGTACCAACCGGTTTTTAAGACCGAATGCAGCCTTTTACTGAATAAGAAGACTGGACTATCTATCACACGCCCATAGGCAATAAGAATTGTGACAAATAGGTACATGACTTGGCTCAGAAAAAGTCGTTGTCAAATGAAAACTAAAATTGATGAAAAGAAGAAAAGTAAAAGGAAGAGGGATGAATAGTGGCTCAAATATTTTTCTAAATGAATATTTGTAAATGAATATTAAATAATCTGCAACATCATTAAATAACATCAATAATAACATCATTAAATAACATCAATTTTAAAATGCAACATCATTAAATAACAAAATGCAGAAAAACACCAGTAAATAACAAAATGCAGAATTGAGAAAAATATAACAAAGATTGAAGGACATAACTGGTTTTGGAAGCTTTATGTTTTACTTTGTCAACTAAATTTGAAGAATAAAACTGACTGCTATATAAAACACCAGTAAATAACAAAATGCAAAATTGAGAAGAATATAATAAAAATTGAAGGAAACAGCAGGTTTTGGAAGCTTTATGTTCTACTTGATCAACTAAATTTGAAAAATTAAACGGGGTATTTTATAAAACACCAGCAACTAACAAAATGTGAAACTGAGAAGAATGTAACAAAAATTGAAGGTAATTCTACTTGATTAACTGTATTCGAAAAATTAAACTTAATACTTCATAAAAGATCAGGAAATAACAAAATGCAGATGAATATAACAGAAATTGAAGGAAATAACCGGTTTCAGAAAACTGCATTAGCTACATCATGCTGAACTAAATTCTATTAACATTTGATCAAACTACTTTAAAAGTACTTATGTATAAAATACTACTAAATTAAAAACAATATAATTAAAATGGAATGCAAACACCCTATTTTGAACGCATTTTAAATTTTAATATACGTTGCATTTTACTAAATTGATAATTACAATTTACAACTACTGCAGTTTACTGCAGAGTGGAAAGTTTTATAGTGGGATTTATTTTTCCAATTTCAATCCATTAAACTATTTTATAACGTCATTATCCAGATTTCCAGACCTAACTAAAAATATTGACAGAAAACAATTTTATGATTAAGTGTGCGTGCTTTGTAAACACTTATATATCAGTAACAGGCAGTAAAAGACCCAGAATTGTTTAAGAAAATAAAGGAAGAAATTAATGATACGCTTGAGGAAAAACACAGCGACAGCACAAAACCGGCAGATAACCCTACTGGCCATAAATTACACCACGACAACAATTTATTATAAACAATTTTTTGTAAGGCTGTTCTTTTATGATATTTTTATCTTTTAAGCTTCTATAGGCAAAGTATGAAATAAAACATTCCTCGTGGTTTTGGATGAAATTGTCTTGTTTTTCTAAAAAAATATTGAAGAATTCTCACTAAAATGCACTGCTTTTTATTTTTATCTAAAGTATTTTCGTTAACGTTATAAAGGATATCAGCACTCATATTAACTGTAATGTTAAATAGTAAAAGACACTTTGTACGTCTGTCCGCGCGTCGCAGCGAAAAATCCAAGTAGTACACAGCTACGAAATTTGATACAGAAATGCTTTCACACAATTCCCTAACTACCTCAAAACAATTTTTTTTTAATTTTTTTGTTACTTATTTAAGCTGAATCCTAAATTTACAGTAATTTTTACACAAATAGCAAACGGAATTTGTTTTTGCAGAATTCCAATTTTAACTTCCTTGTAAAGTACGAAGTACGATCGTTGAAATTAGTTTTGAACAAAATCCATAACACCATATGACATAACACATATGAATAAATGCATGTTTAAAACAAAATTCATATTTACATTTCAACATCCTAAAATCAAAACTTGAAGGCAACTAACTAGTGAGCTTCCTGGATGTGAACATTCATCCAGACAGTTCAGATTCTGAAATTTTATGGCCATTAATCTTAAAGATTTCTCCCTTTTGTAAAGGGCAATATTACTATTATTAGACGATTTTTGTCAATTTTAAATATAAAGGAAAAATTACGATGCGGACTCTCGAGTCAATCCGCATTTTATTGGGAGCGAATTTCTGCGCATGCTTAATATAGGCCACTCAACCAGCTGCTCTTACTCTAGATTGAGTTGGGTGGGCTGGGTCTTTCACATGCTTAATATAGGTTTATGTTAGTAGCCCCTTACCATCTTTGGAATAAGTAACTAGAGCCTATGTAGCGTTTTTAGAGCTCTTCGGACTTATTCAAAATGCGAAAGGAAGAATTTTAAATGTAGATCGCACTTGTTATAAACACTTCCGCATTGTGCAGCCAGCAAAGACATTATATGAGTCAAAGCTATTACACTTCCGCTATGCGGACGAAGAAGCGGTCGCATCTGCACTTTAAAAAAATTGCTGATAATTATTCTGAATATTGGAAACCTTTTCAGACTTAAGCACAAAAATGAATCACATTTCACAATTCCTTACCACACGGTAAATGGAAAAATATTTTGAATTTTATTTCCGCTCGGCTAAATTACTTAATTGTAGTAATTAGGAAAATTATATAGAGTTATATTTATGAAGGTATTTCTTTTTTCTAGTTTTAACTGCTGGCAGAGAAATAACGTTTTTATTAATTCTGAAAAAAGTGGGGTAAGTTATTCTAAAATCTTTTGTACCGTCACCAATAATTTGAATGTTTGAAATGTTTTATTTTTCCATTATTCTCGAACTGGAAACAATTCAAATGACACCAAAACCAAGATTTTAGCCATAGTGGAAGTTCTTCATAATTTTGATTCCCTAATTTCTCAATCAGTCAGTTATAATACTGGTATATAGATAGTTGGATTTGAAAATGGCCAACAAATGAACTCAATATTTGAAATGTAACTCGGTTACCGTAGTTGCCGAAGTGGAATTCAAAACTATAAATTAATTATTTGACAAAATAAAATAAAAATCTGTCTTCAGTATTTATAAATTAGAGTTTATTAAGTATGTGCAGGATGGTATAAAATAGAATATGAGTTCAGCCGTCTTCGAATGTTAGAAGTGATAAAAGAATGTTAGAAAAAAAACAAGAGAGATCAACCATGCTTAAAGCATTGATTATGAAACACTTTCCAACTTCAATGAAATTTTATTTAAGCATGTCTAAAATGCAATGCATTCCTCGGTAATATTTTAAAACTTATCACAATACTACATTAATTTATTATATTTGAAAACTTAAACCTTCATCGAAAAAAATGAACTTCATTCAAATGACGGCATTGAAATATAAATTGCTTGGTTTAAACATCTCTAAAATGTCATACATTCCTCGGTGATAATTTTAGAATTATCATAATACTACGATAATTTATTATATTTAAAAACTTCACCGAAAACAACTGAAATTCATTCAAATGACGTCATAGAAAAAATAACACGCCTGGCTCTCCCTAAAAAAGCAGCATTTCATTCATAAATAATTTCCCATTCATGTCATTCATCACAATACTATAATAATGTATTTTATTTAAAAAGTAAGACCATGGAGCTACAAATAATTAAACTCTATGCGTAAAACTTCATCGAAAAAAATCGTCTTGTTCTTTGTAAAATCAATGAATATGTCATTAATATCAGCTATGCAGACTCCATGAACTAAATGATTTTGTGTTAAAGAAATACAGCAATTCTAATACAACTCATTCTACATATTTTGCAGTTTACATTTTACATAGGTGAAAAATAGGCTTCGTTGTAGAAATAATCAAATTTGGATAAGCTCAAATATATTGTCATTGCGTTGTTTCAGTATGTAGATGCACAGAATTTAGGCAAAAATAAAGTGGTTTTAGGACGGATACAACACTCAATATGAATTAAAAAGAACTTTAAAAATCACGATTTTGAGACAAGATGGATGCCATATATCATTTTGGGTCACGTGATCTTTTCATATCATGGTCACGTGATCGCATTATTATTTTAATTTTTATTTAAAAAACTACTGAATATATTTCGCTGAATTTTTTTTTATATATTTTATGGAACATTTTGAATACTACCTAAAATTTTCGAAGCAATTTGTGGATTTTAAATCCACTTAAAAAATGTTTGAAAAATTAGATCTCATAGGGCTCAATGTATTTTATTTTTTCAACCCGGGTTCAATCCAAAACTAATTGGGTGATATTATTCATTTATATTCCCATAGGTCCTACAGACCGTCTGAACAACATACTAAAATTTCATTTTAATTAAGTCACTTTTACGGCAATTATCGTGCTAACAGACAGACAGACAGACAGAATGAACAAAGTCATAAACAATTTTCAACTTTATTGCAAAGTGTTAAAAAGGGTTCCGCAATCAAATAAGTTTCAAAAACACGGCACTACTTCATACGTGACGACTTCATACATGAAATTTTGAGAGACCGCATCAGACTAGACATTTCTTTAGTCAAACAGGTATTTTTAAAACTTTATAAAATTTTTCTTAATTCTAGATTATCAAATTATACTGACTGGGACCGAAAATATATTTTTATGCATAATATATAATATTACAGCAGTTAGAGGTTATCTCCCAAATTATTAAAATCGTTTAATATATTCGCTATACTGCGTGAAGGATGCCAGCAATATTTCTAATTAGCAAGTTTGATTTCTGTAAAAAGTAAATTAATTTAGTACTTTGGAATAGTTTTATACACTGTCATCCAGTAAATGGCAAATGTGATTGAACAATTCAACGTTAGAAACATGGTGTCATGGATCTTGTGTATTATTTGTTTGATGTGCAAGTGAAATCATTGCATCATGCAGGGAAAGTCGTGCTGCTATTATTTAAAAGATTACCACCGCTATTATTACTAAAAGATTATTACTAAAAGATTTGATGTGGACAGCACATGACTTTCCTTATACAATGCAATTAATTTGCTACTCTTACAGTAAAAAAAAATGAGTTATTCTTATAGTAGATACTTATATTCTTTACGAGATATCGAATTTTCGTCAATTAGCCGTTGTTTTAATTGATTTATCGTCATTTTTATCCATTTGGTTAGATTTTCTTTAATTTGGCAACATTTAAAAATGTCCCCAAGTTGTCGACATTCCACCAAATTCGTCGCCAAAATCTCGCCAAGCGTTATGGATGGAGAAATAAGTTATTCTTATAGAAGATAAATGATTATTGACGTTCTAATACAAAAGTATTACTCAAAGTATTTTTATTATGAATGGAACGAGCTAGATCCACGAGAATGATGTCACCAAATTGATCGCCTGATATTACATATGCCAAGCGAACATATTTCTCAACAGTTAATATATTTCTTTTAATTTACGGCAGTTTTTGATAAATTTATTTGAAAAATTCTGCAATATCTCTAGAACGGTTCATGCTAGCGTTCTAAAGTATATGTCAATCGTTTTCTAAGAAAAAATTACATAAAGAATGTCTATTTGAGTAACTTTATTAAAGGTTTTGATTTTTTGATGATTTTTCACTTGAATTAACTTGAAAATTTCACTTGGAAATTTAGGGGGTTCTGAACATTCGATTATATTTAAAAACAATAGGCTTCCAGTATTCATGGATTGTAATTTTTGTACCAAATTTTATTCGAATTGCTCAATTCGTTCTTGAGATATCGCCTCTACAGACTCACTGACACACACACACGTACACACACATACATCACCTCAAAAGTGTTCGATTCATGATCATGGATGCGTGAAACGTGCTGTCCTGTCGAGAACTCGAATTCGAATTTTCGACCCCGTCACAATACTTTCCTTATACATTATACTATGTACATAAGGAAAGTAATTAAAAAACTACTTTAAATATTATTTAACTTCATTAAATATTAATAAAATACTTTAAATAAATATTATTAAACTACTTTAAATAAATATTAATAAACTACTTTAAATAAATATTAATAAAATATTAATACTTATTTAAAGTAGTAAAATAAATATTAATAAACTACTTTGAATATATATTAATACCTTAAATAAAATATTAATAACTAAGTTTGTGGTATCTACAACGTCACTACTCCACGCCGCACCGCAATGAATGATCCATTGCACAAAAAACTAATTGTTGCCAAAATTCTAGACGCACTGACTGAAAATAATAATTATTTTAAAAAGTTATTTGTCGTTACTTATATCCAAGTAATAAGAGGTAAATGCCTCAAAATTGCTAACCAAATTAAAGAAGGAAATTAATGATACTCCTTAAGAAATACAAGACGATAGTATAAAACCTGCAGATGATCCCGTTGGCTATAAATTACGTGGTGACAACCTCTTATTTTAAACACTTTGTCAAGTATTATCATTCTTTAAGATATTAATATTTTTTCCCTATAAAGTCTTGTGGTAATCTATGAAATAGTTTCTTTTTTTTTCGAAAACATTAACTTGTTTTATGAGAAACATTCGCGGGATTATTATTTCGAAAGGGTTTTCTGCAGCAGGTTTTCTTCATCCTACGGGATATTTGGGCGCATATTGTGTATAAGGGCATTCCATTAAAATAAGAAAGATCAATCATGCATAAAGCATTGATTACAAAACACTTTCCATTTACAATGCAATTTTATTTAAACATCTCTAAAATGCGATACATTCAACGGTGATGTTTTTAAAATTATCACAGTACTGCAATTATTTATTTTACTTAAAAACATAAAACCATGGAGGTAAAAGTACTTTCTAACGCCATGCTTAAAACTTCATCGAAAAAGACAATGGTGTAAACTCATTTGATTCTCTATGTAAAACTTTAAAAATCACGATTTTGACACTGGGAAAAAAAGGTGGATGCTATATTTTATTTTGAAGTGGGTCACGTGATATCTACATATTATATGGGTTAAATTATTATTTTGATTTTATTTAAAATTTACCGAACATATCTTGATGTATTTTATGGGATAATTTGAATATTTTCTAAAATTTCCGGAGCAATTTGGGATTTTTAGCTTCCCTTAAAAATGTTTGAAAATTTAGGTCCCATATTAGGGTTCAATGTAGTTCACTTTTTCAACCCGGGTTCAATCCAAAACTAATTGGGTGATATTATTTATTTACATTTCCATGTGTCCCACAGATCGTCTTAACAACATACTAAAATTTCATTTTGATAAAGTCATTTTTACGGCAGTTATCGTACGAATGAATAGACAGACATAATGATCAAAGTCATAAACACTTTTCAACTATGTTGGAAAGTGTTAAAAACGATTTACAATATTTTACTGTGATGAAGCACCAGTGTTGTTAAAACATTTCAGGGAGTACAAGTACTATATTAAATAATTCCTGGCGGCAGCAACACAATATTAAATTATTTTAGAGTATAAGTAATACATTTTTATACGCCTATACTTATCATTTCTACTCTAATGCATCTTATTTTTTGATCCAAATTTTTACAATCTTTTAATAATATGCACTTAAATTGTTGCTATATATTTGAATTTCATATAAAGCTCTTGTGGTAACTTAAATACCTAAAATAAATCAAATATTCCACACTTTATCTTTTAAATCTAACCTTTGTCAAATTTAGTTAAAATACATTCTTTATATCGCAGTTTTGGACATTTTAATGTTCTAGCTGGAAGACTGCTTCGTCTCTATTTTCACGAAGGAGGACCTTTTTGGCTCAAAACTAATTGATGCATGTACATTTTAGTTTTACAATAATACATGTTTTTATGCGCTGGTATTCATATGAAACCAAACTTGTTGCATGATTTTAAATATTGAGTTAGGAGAAAAATTTTAATTAACAGTCACCATGAAAATATTAATTATATGATGCACAAATAACTATGAAAGCCGATGAAGCATACGATATTATGATAATTACAAATATATAAATATCTTAATTTATCATTTGGTTAAAGGTTTGTTAATTTATGAATTTAAACAACGCTGATTTAAAAACACTTGTCATAAAAAAAGTCTCAAATTCAATATATAGTAAAAATTCGCAAATAGAACTTCCAAGTGACAAATTCAACAAGCGCAAGAATTCTAGCTCTCACGTACGACAGGTGCACTGCTGTTTAATATTACTCACATTAAACTGTATTGCATTAAGACAACGTGTACTATTTAACCGCATTCAAAAGTTGTTATATAAATGAATAAAATCACCCATTATGACATCATAATTTATTGCAATTGTATTTTAACTTTCTTTTCTGTGCAAGATACGGTTCAAGTCTCTTTCGACACATTTGCAATTCAGGCATATGATCAGAAAAATCCGTCTTGACTTTTTTGATGGATCATCGGACGACTAAGAAACAAAAATTCTAAAAAATGCAACTGCTTTTCTCGACTTTTTGCTCTCTGGCAGTCACTACTTTCTCTCCCCCCCCCCCATCCTGCATTTTATTTTCTCACTAACATGCGATTTTGTCACTCAGAAAGCTCTATGCAACGGTTAAGAAACTCTGTCACCTGGTGAGTACTCAAAAACATACTTCCTTGTTTGTTATGGATGGATAACATAGTAGGTTGACATTTATAAAAGTAAAATTGTATGTTTCTATGTATGTTCGAATTGCAAGAATCTGCTGCGATAAACGGTGCATTTTAACACACATCGTCATGAGGGCATTCCATATCGGGAGGAGAATTAAAAACTGGTATTTCGGCATTTGTAAACTGGGATAATCGTATTGATACGATGTCTGAATGTTTAAATATTAACACGTTAATAAATGGAAAAATTAAGATTGCTCTTTTAACTTAATTTTAAAGCCTAAGTCGCCTAAAGCCTATTTAAAGTCGCTTTTAAAGCCTATTTGATTGAAATTGAACATACAAACAGAATCAAAGAAATGAAAAATCTGAAAGTACTGAAATAATATTAGGAGAAACATATAAAAACTTTATATAAAGCAACATACAGTACAATATTAATATTATCGACAGGTTTTGAAAACAAGAACCAGGAAACAACTTTTTTGTTGAAATAAACAAGGAGTGCAACATATGAGGCTAAATAAAAACATATATGCTTAAAGCAATAAACCATAGTGTAAAACAAGCTAAACAAAGGCTCAGACGAATAGGTATTATGTTTGACATTTTACTTGAACGATGTTTACAACTCATATATTCACAAATTTGCGATGAAATCAATGCGTTGAGGAGTCACTAAGCCTGCATGTGCACAATACATGCTCCAGGTTAGACCCAATGACTCTATGTCAAAGAGGGGGAATTCAATCAGAACTGACCCTAAACCAACATGGTGACAAATCAAGGCAAATCAAAGTAGAGGACCACTTAGAAGACGTGTTTCCAGGAAGCAAGGGAAAAATTAATATCACTTAGCGAGAAAGAGGGTGAAAGGCAGAAGATAGATGATGTTCAATATGATGAGACATAAAAGATTCACTGTGCTTAAACTTAAAAGTAGTAGGCATGTGAATATACATCAGATGAAATGCTGAGTGAAGCAAATTTGCTTTCTAGTATTGAGTGCCCAAAGTCAACAGCCAGACAAAGTTTTAGCTCGCTAGTGCATTTTAAATGCACATAAGGTATGTGCTAGCTCTATATTTTAACAAGTGGGTGGAGCGCAGAACTTTTAACGTTTTGGTAAATAATTGCATGTTCTCGCCTCTTCTCTTAAGTATATTTTATATAAGATTGAATGAGTTTTGTGTGTGAAGTATTATTTGAAAATTTTGCGTTATGATCTTTGAATACTACTTAAATAAATACTATAATGTAAAGTTATTAAGTTGACTCACACTGTAAAGATAAATTTGGAGAGTTATTCCCGGGAAAACATCGTGGTGCACGCAATTACCGCTGATGAGCATTATGATTACTCTAATGAGCATAAGGAAAACTTAATTTACCACTATACTTCAATATATTTGAATATACCATTAATAAAATAATTTCTTTCACGAAATTTTGGTACGCGTGACCATCCCCCTTTATTATTTTCCACAAAATATATTCTCTCGTTAAAGCAAGATCAGCAACTGATGTTAGAATATAAAAGAATGACTGAAGTAGTGAAAGGGAGTTGCCAACATCCACAAGAAAAAAAAAGGTAAAGAACCATGGAAGAAGGACCAAGTAGTTGGACGCTATGAATAAACAGTGAAATACCAATCAGGGAAATAAAAGTCCAACAGAGGAGTCAAATATCTTATTCAGTAAGTAAAACTATGAATATAATTGTTCAATTAAATTAAAAAAGACTATCGATTTAATCTGCATGAATCGAAATTTATGAAGGTGCCTTCATATGATGGCAAGTGCAGTGTACCTTTCATTTTCGACGGTGCTTTTAAACATATGTATACTATTTTGCACACTTAATTCGTAAATCACACATAATAATTTTCAGCAAAAAATACAGTAGCATCTCTAGAACAAGAAGTGGAAATCCTCACACAGTAATAAAATATGGTGTGGCATAAGAAATCTAAAGTTACACTTTAATTATTAAATTCATTATTTTAAATCACATTAACATTGCCGTAAATTCATATATAGTGGAATTAGCATTTTTTATCGTACATCGCTCGTTGTTGTGCCGCAATTAACCCTCCAATTATTTAACTTATGTGTAAGTCCTGAAAAGAATTATTAATTAATATTAAAAGATTAGACTATTTTGAAACTTAAACATTATAATTTATTAACAACATCAATTTATCAAAAGCACTAATTTTCATAAATATCAATTTTCACTTATTATCAATTTTCATTTGATTATTTTAGCGAGGGGAGATAAGCGACAAGAATTATTAGTTTTACCGTTGTTGTCTAGGACCTGTTATTATGAGCACATACCTTCACGTTTAATCTTGGGCTTATCATCTCTCCAAGGTTTTCATCACTCTTGCCACAACTCCTCATTGTCTTTCGTATGCTACTGCACTCTCATTTTGTCTATAACTGAAACTCGTGTATTTCGTCCACAACTCTGGGGTGTGTGTCTCCGAACACTCTGATTTCTTTCCTCTTAAGTCATGATAGTGTAAATAAATACTCGTACTCTAACTGCAACTGCTAAGTCATGTCTGCTAGGTCATATTCACTTCGCTCCTTCTGTAAATCTGTTATTGACTTGTGGTTCCTTCGGCGGGGGGGGGGGGGGTAGCTCCGCCCTTCTTCCCCTTGGCGCTCATTGGTTCTTCTGAACCCAATGGCATCACTTCACAGCCCCTCTCAGCTTCTGTGGCCTGGCACACCTAAATTTATAGCATTTGACCTAAAAGTTCAAGTTGTCGTGAAGTTCGGCGCCAGCCAGACTCAAGCTTTCTTTTCCTTAAATGATACCATAAATAATCAAATAAAAATGTCTCATGTGAGAACAATTTCTGGTCTCACATATGGTAAAACACACAACGCACAACATGGTAAAGTACACAATGGGTAAAATAAATGAAATTGGGTTCACTGGCACTAGAATGACAGTTTTAAACAGGTAAAATTCTAGGTACATACTTAAAAAGGTAACTAGATCTATATGAAAGTGTTTATTTACCCTTTAATATGATAATTGTACGGCAAAATAGGTATATTTAATTTTGCACTAAGGATACTGATTTAAACAGATCATTTTACCTTGCATGTTTACCATTTTACAGCACGTGCCTCAATGGGTCTTTTTAGAGGGACCCATTTAAGCAGATAAAAAAGCGCATAATATGAACATGTTATGTTACCTCCTGACATATTTAAAACGGTCTGTTTAGCGTAAAATAAAATATATACCCATTATTCCTCGTTATTCTCATATAAATGAATAACGTAACACATTCCTATAGATATCGTAACTTTTTAAGTGTGTAACTGGAAATTTTCTTGTTTTAAACATTCATTCTAGTGTCATTCTAGGGACAGTAAACCCAGTTTATGAGTTTTACCCATATTTTTCAATGTTCAGTGTATAGGGAAAGTAAACAAGAATCAATTGCCTCAACAAAATATGCAAAAAGTGACATTAAATCTTACTTTTGATAATAACTTAAACATTATTAACTTAATAATGAAACTAAAGCATGGTTGAAGTAATGATAAATATGGAGTAATTGGATGTGTGACATATCTCCGAGGCATATCTCAGGGCACATATCCGAAGATGTCACTATGTACTTGAGATGTTATCTCCGGGTACAGCGGAGCGTCATCAATTGCACTAGTGTCACTACAACATATCTTACTTGAAGAGGAAAATTATTGATTTGCTTCTAAAAGAAATAGTCTACAGGATGCGCAATAGATGGCGAAGTCTATAGACCACTCTACGGAAAGTCTACGTCATCTGTAACACATTCCACGAGCTATTTACCTTTGTAAGAAATCAATCATTCATGCTACTTGAAGAGGAACATGATTGATTTGCGTCTAAGAGAAATAGTTTGTAGAATGGGCAATAGATGGCGCAGAATATAGACAACTCTTGAGAAGTCTGTACTATCTATAGCACATGCCATGGACTATTTCTCTTTGTAAGAAATCAACAATTTATGCTTCTTTCGGCTAGAAGTTTTACTCTTTTAGTTACAGATTAATTCTACGTGTATGCAAATTTACCACACGTAATGTTGTTATTTCCAGATTTAGAAATATATCCGTGTAATGCAGAGCGTCACAAATTGTACAAATATCACTTATCCTAATTGAAGAGGAATATGGCTGAATTGTTTCTAAGAAAAGTAGTTCGCAGAATGTGCAATAGATGGGGCGGTATATACTCAAATTAAAAGAAAGCTGTGTCATCTATAGCCTATGTCACGAATTAGTTTTCTGTGTAAGAAATCAATCATTTATGCTTTTTTTGGTTAGGAGAAGCTTTAATAGTTCAGTTGCAGATTAAAATACCATGTTTCAACTTAAAATAGATTCAGATTATATATCAGAATCTACATTCAAGTTCATTAATGATATTGTTTTTTTTTTCTGGATAAGAAAATAACTTTTACACTATTAACAATTCGCATCTTATTCATTCAACATTTTTTGTTAACTTTTATAACCTACCAAACTGGTTTATATCTGAAGAATGTTCAGTTCACCATTAATTGTTTTGATTCTTAAAATTTATATCAACAAGTAGAAAATGGTTAATAAAATTATTTTCATCAGGTTTCAGTTGTATAAAAGGCAGCGATTTAGAAACGGTTTAAAAAACCGATTTTAGTGAAACAGTATTTTGATACGAATAACATATAATGTTGGAGTAACTCTGGCTGAAATCGGAGCGCAAACATTTTGCTGCATAAATTTTACATTAGCACGTAGGGAAAGATTATGCAAATTATTTACACCATGTTTCATTTGTCGGAAGGGCAATGACAAAATAGGTTTAGATTATGTGTTGCAATCAACATTCTCAAGTTCACTAACGATATTGTTACTTTCCCTGCAATACATGGTAATGTATAGGGAAAGTATTGGAATCATGTCGAAAATCGCAACTCGAGTTTTCGACGGATCTACACGTTTCGAGACCTCTAGAATACGAAAAAACTATTTTTAGCGTGACGTCTGTGTGTGTGCCTGTCTGTGTGTCTGTCTGTCCGTGTGTATGTGCAATGTATGTATCCACTCTAGCTCAAAAACTTATGGACCGAATTTCATAAAATTTGGTAGATAAGTCACTTGGGTATGACCCTGGTGCTGATTAGTTTTTGGTACGATTCGTGAAAACAGAACCCGCCATTTTTTGCGAAGTGGCCCGTAAAAATTTCATGCATACACTCTAGCTAAAATACTAATTGACCAAATTTCACAAAATTTGGTAAATAAGTTGCTTGTACAATACTCTGATACTGATTAGAATTTGGTATTAATCGGAAAATAACAGCCTGCCTTTTTTTACGAAATGGCCCGCAAAAATGTTATGTATCCACACTAGCTAAAATACTAATTGACCAAATTTCACAAAATTTGGTAGATACGTTACTTGTGGGATACTCTGGTGCTGATTAGATTTTGGTATCATTCGGAAAATAACAACCTGCCTTTTCTTACGAAATGGCCCTCAAAAATCGTCAAAATCTAAAAAAAAAGCGTCGTATGTTCAAATATATCTATTAAATGCTTGTTTTATACGTAATTTTTGATGAGGAAAAGAATAAGAATATCTCTAGGACTAACCGTTCTCGAGATATTTGAGATTTTTTGCATTTAATTATGCCACTTTTTGGAAATGTTCAATTACCAAATAAAAACAAAAATTGAATTAAAAATGCAAATTTAGTGTTATTTGGTTCAATTAAACTCAGTCTAATGAATTATTAAAGAAATAAAGAACATATGAATTTGAGTCTGCAGGGAAAGTCATGTGCTGCCCACATCAGATTTTTTTATCCAGTAATTGTTTTACCAGTGTATCACATTTTACGGCCATACAACGAGTAGATTTCCCGCTAGACTGCACAGGCACTCCAGACAGGCATCTTCCTTTATTACGCAAGATTTTTTAATTGGATCTGTCAATACTCTCAATTTGGTTTAACGTCGTGCGTAAATTAAATTTGTTTTCTACTTTTTCGTGCGGCAGCGTTGTGCAAGAGAGGACAATGATTTTTTTTATTTTTCTCATAATTTATTAAATTTGAGAAGTGCTAAACAAATAACAGATAAATCAAAATTTCATGTTTGATCTAATTTAATGATCTTATTCATTTTTACAGATATTGTGCACAATCGTCATTTCAAAAAATATGAAAACTTAATTCTTTAGCCTGTAGGTAGTGCCATGTATTGTCAAAATAGATATATTTTGCATTTGACCTGATAGTGTAAATCTTGCATTTGAATAACATCAATTTATAGAACTAGCAGGGTCCTAAAATAAAATATTATTTTTGGCATGTGTATATGTAAAATATTGATTATATAATTTTATTATATAATTCACATAAAGGCATAACTCATGAAAAGATAGAACTGTACAAAATCTTTCATCATCCTCCAGCTTAACTGTTGACATTTATTACATCAATAATGCCTCCAGAAAACTTACAATTTTTCATCTTATGTGGCAAACTAATATCATTATCGATAAATCACAACGTTTGAAAAAAAGTACAGAGAAAATATAAGCGAAAGTCGTTTTATCTTCCATACTACCGCTATTATATATGTATAATTAAACTCATAGAAAAAAATCCTGTGGTTACGTAATTGTAGCATAAAAACATAATATTTTAATATGCATATAATTATATAACTTCTGTTCTGATATAATATAGTATATAATATAAATAGAAAATTAATTTTTCTGAAGCATTTTAAATTTTATGGGAAAATTAATTTGAAAATTTTTTTCATACGTTTTAGAAACTTTTTAAATTATGCATAAATAATATAAATGGAAAATTAAATTTTCTGAAGCATTTTAAATTTTATGGGAAATTTTATTTCATGCGTTTTAGAAACTTTTTAAAGTATGCATACTAACAGACGAAAATCATTTGAAAAGTGTAAAAAACGTGTTCGAGAAGTTAAAACAAGTATTTCCATCAAAAGCGAAAAATTTAGAAATAACTTTATTTCTACAGCATAATGTGTCAACCTTTACTTTTTATTTCCATAAATACTCAGTAATAAACAATTAGTCCTTCCCTTAAATATATTTCTGGTAGATATTAAAACATTTCATTTTGATTTCCCTATTTTTATTCGTCTGATATGAGTCCAACAATCTTGAAGGGTCAACACATGCTGATATCCTCTGTTATGTAATGTATATTTTCATCTAAGGATTCGAGCATATAGTTTCAGGATGCATGAACTAGTTGTGATATGAATTTATAAATTAGAACATTTCAATTAAAAAACTAAAATTGAATAACTTGAAGTTTCTTCAATGGAGCCACAAGTGATGAAGAACTAAATTACAAATATTAATTTTAAAACTACTAGGCAAAGTCTTAAAAGCAATCGTCATATACAGTAAGAGAGCAATTAAGTTCTAGAAGCTGAGGAGCAATGAAATGTATTTTCATTATACTGAAATATTTACAATACATTGAAACTTGCCACATTGAAAACCATAAAATTAAACTAACATTATAAGGGCAGCTCTAAAATTGATTAATGGAAAATTTTAGAAAACTCGCAAAAAACACTACTTCCAGTTTCAATTCTACAAATTTTGGAAAATCCCTAGAAATCACAATGTCGACAATATTTTGCCAATTGAAATCGATTAAATAATTTATAATCGTTCTTAGATAAAATTGTCACATGCTTTTTCAAAATGTGTAACTCATTGGATAATTCTAACCCATCGCAACTCTTCGTAAAATACAGTGTACAGAAGAAGCAAAACTCCTTTAATGCTTTTATATTCTCTATTTCATTTCGTTTCTTCTTTTCAGAAGACTTAGGACATTTGATTTTTTTTACATCCGAATTTTCCTAACCTCTTTTTTATAGAGAAAACATTGAGGGCGATAGATGAAATACTCGACTGTCAAATGGCGAGCAACCGGAATCTCTATTTACTTCTTTGACAGATTTCCCTGACAAATCGCATTTCAAAATAGTCCAATGTTCTGTAGTGTAATTCTTATAATAATTCTTTTAATATATTTTGAACTGGAAAATTCAGATTAACAAAAATACATAGTAAACATGAGTAAGCAAGTAAAAGCAAAATACGTAGTTTTTTAAAGTGCAGATTTTATTATTTACATGAAACTTAAATGTATAAAAATTGTATTTATTACAATTTGGGTAACTTAAATATATGTAAATTGTATTTATTAAAATGCAGGTAACATAAATGAATGTAAATTGTATTTCTTAAAATATATGAAACACAACGATATATCTAACTTGGACTTTCTAGCTGCTCCGGTTCTCAAATTATTTCCCAGAAACGAGTACGTTCCTATGGCGGGCCAGAAGGGATTAGCCAGACATGTTTCAAAATCCAAGGAATTAATATATGACTAAGAGACGGCGTTATAATTTTGACTGCTCGGTTCTCGAGCTATTTTTAAAGAACAAGTATATTCCAATGACGGTCTTAGGGCGGACTAGTTCTATAAGGTATACAATCCAAGAACCAACATATACCGCAAAAGACGACGGCATGCCAAAGTTGGAATTTTTGACTGTTCGGGTTCTTCTTCCTAAAAACCAAGTACATTCCAATAACGGGCCCAGGGAGGGCTAGTTCTCTTAGGTTCAAAATCTAAGAATCAACTTATACTGTAAAAGACGAGCCGCACATACCAAATCCGTACTTGCTCCGGTTCTTGAGTTACTCCATAAAATCGAGTTGAGTCCAATGACGGACTATGACGAGATAGCTGGATAAGGTTGAAAATCAAACGCATTAAAATGTACTACAAAAGACAATGACATACCAAATTACATGTTTTAGGATTAATGGAACTTGATTAATTAGGACCTTAAAGATTTGAAAACCAAATATTCCTATGCGGACTCAGGAGATGCTGGCTTGATAAGACGAAAAATCAATACGCAATATAAAATGCAACGACATACCACATTTCATATATTATTAATAGAATGATTAATAGAATTTGACTAGTTAGACCTTAAATGTTTCAAAAACGAGTATTCCTATGGTGGACACAGGATGAGCTGTCCTGTTAAGATTGCAAATTATAAGAATAAAAATGTACTAAAAATGACAACGACATGCTAAATTTCAAGGAATTATGATTAATGGAACTTTATTAGCTAGAGCCTCGAATATTTGAATTACACCGACAAAGAAACAAATACCGAATAAAGCTAAATAAAAGGTTATAAAAAAGGGAAAATTATGAACATTGAACTGAATATTGAAATCCAATTACAAATTACGATATTATCGCAGACTCATATTTAAGTCTGTCAAAGATAGGGAAGCTAACACTCTTATGAAATAAATTTCAATTCTTTAATAAGTTTTACAGTGTTTAACAATGTATAGCTCGCAGCTTCACAAATAGACGTTTTAATCAAACATTGGCTCAATGTAATTCTTCCCCATTATTGATACTAATAAGTGTTTAAAATTTCATCCTTGTAGCTTCTGGGGGGTGGGGATGGAAAGATTTTACCCCTCCTCTTTTGCCCACCTTAAAGCGAGAAATCAAAATTCCGGCTTCAATAGATTATGCATCGTAGTCGGTACTTGAAATGTTCAAAGAACAAATTTTTTAAGTCACCGGAAAAGATGGAGGCTTTTGGTGGTTTCGAAAATATTTTTCAGAACTTGGTTTGAATGACCAATCAGGATATCCCCCAAGTAAAAGGCGAATTCTACAATTGGTATAGAATAAATTTTTAGGCAGATCGGTTTTCTGACACGTGTCCGATACGTCGTTTACGCTCTACGATGTTTTTATTTTGCAAAATAAATTAATGGATGCCTAGCCCAAGTCGGTCGACAACTGAAATCTCTGGACGCTATTTGGCGAATCTGCTGAAGGTCTTTCTTCTACAATAAGGTATATTTCAATACATTTTATGGATGGCTCGTGGGTTCAGAATAAGTAGGACTAATGTGCGGGTATTGCCTCAATACGTATAAGTGTTTATTTTTGTGTACTTATGGCCAGTCTAATGTAGAAGTTATAACTCGTATTTTTGTTCCGTTATATCAGACTGCAAAAGTTATAACTTTTGTTTAATAAATGCTATGTTCGGGTCTATTTATATCTTTTGTAAATTCCTCGGCTGTTAAGATTGATTATTCGTATTCCTAGATCGCGTTTTTGAGTTATGACATTTTTGAGAGTTTAGAATTGTTATATAGGATGAAATCTGTGTAATGGCATTCGACCAGGGTTTTAAATCTTTACAGATTTTAGTTCGGTTTTATGTTCCAAAAGCTGTCCCAGTCACTTTGAGTTGTGTGACTAGTCGAGTTCTGTGAGTTTGAACTTGCATATTGCAGGTTCGCATAGTCAGAGTCCAATCTTTGTAGGGGATTGCACAGTAGGACTGCACTATCTGATCCCCGTAGTGGTTCGCAAACTTGTAGTACAGCAAATTTTCTTGCTGTTATTGCTGACATTGACTGCTCCATGTTAAAGAACACATTACAAGCGAGAATGGCTCATGATTGCAGTTATATACGATGTGAGCGCCGTTCTGCAACTGTTTTTAAGGATTTAAATTCAATTTTCTGTATAGGACAGTCAATATTTCATAACCTAATTTTTGGAACCGACTATGCAAATTCTATTAAACTGCATGTTAAAGCTCAACTGCATAGTTTGCATTTCCGCTCTTATATTTCAATCTAATAAGCGACTAATTATTACTTTCCCTGCAATACATGGTAATGTATGGGGAAAGTATTGGAATTGAGTCTAAAATCGCAACTCGTGTTTTTGACTGATCTACACATTTTAGGACTTGAACCCTCTTTTTTTTGCGAAATGGCCAGCAAAAATCCCATGTATCCACTCTAGCTAAAAATCTAACCTTCTGAATTTCCGAAAATTTGGTAAATAAGTCACTTGTAGTATATTCTGGTGCTGATTAGATTTTGGTACGATTCGGAAGAGAAAAACCTGCTTTTTTTACGAAACGGCCCGCAGAAATAGAAAATAAAAGATTGCGTATGCTCAAATGTATCAATTAAATGATTGTTTTATACGTAATGTTTGACTAGGAAAAGAATAAGACCAAGTCCTTTACTCTAGGGCTAACCGTTCTTAATATATTTTTGTTTTCTAGCAATTTTGTCATACCGCCTTTGAAAAAATGTCTAGTCACCACATAAAATCAAAAAGTGGATTAAAAGCGCGGCGTGAAAAATTGTGTCCAATCAAACTTATTTAATGAATTATTAAATAAATAAAGAGAAAATGAATTTGAATATGCAGGGGAAATCATGTGCTGCTCACATCAGATTTTTATAACAAATATAGAACATCAGCCGTGATTATTTCATAGGATTTTATCGGACATTTACCCTACTGATTACATTTTCATATAAGACTTAATTTTATTAATTTCCAATATCAATACTTAACGACGATAAACATATTTATAATTTTCGATATCTTGCCTTCCTTGCATAAAACAATATCAATCTACCAATTGCATTTATTTCTAACTACCAAAAAGAAATATCCGATAATTGTTCCCATGTCCTCCGTCAGATGATGTAATGAATGTGATTACAATCGACAAAAAGTCAACGTTGAACATGGTCGGATACTAATTTAGCTAATGACTCCAGAAAAGTTCCGTGTATTTTTTGAGTAGCATAATCACTTTTGTATTGCTAACAACTTTTGATTGATTCTCTGGATGTGCGATCTATTAGAACAGTCATTTGGCTTCTTGACGAAGTGCATAAGATTGCGATACTAATTGCAAGTATTGCTTCGAAAAATGGAATTAGGTGCTATTATGTAGCAAAAATATCTAATAAAAGTGGATTAATAGAACATAAGTGCGTGTATACAGAGGTCCTATGAAAGCACCGCAATAACTTTATAAATAAATATCCATAACTGTACATTTTAGGCCTATCTATTGTAAACTGTCCATGACCAATAAAAAAATCTGATGTGGGCAACACATGACTTTCCTTATATAATGTAATGGATTTACTATTTTTACAGTAAAACAATAGGTTTTTCGTATAGTAGATACTGATATTCTTTCCAAGATATTGAATTTTCGACAATTAGTCGTCATTTTCATTAATTTAGCGTCATTTTTATCTATTTGGCGAGATTTTCGTTAATTTGGCAACATTTTAAAAAGTCGACAAGTTGGTGACATTCCGCCTAAATCTCGCCAAGCGTTATGGACGAAGAAATACGTTATTCTTACAGCAGATAAATGACTATTGGCGTTCAAATACAAAAGTATTACTTAAAGTATCTTTTTTCATGAATGGAAAGAGCTAGATCCACGAGAATGATGTCACCCAATTTATCGCATGGTATTACATATGAAAAGTGAACATGTTTCTCAATAGGAAATATTTTTTTTATTTTATATGACTTTTTGATATATTTTTTTTAAAATGTACAATATCTCAAGAACGGCTCATGTTAGCGTTCTAAAATTTATGTCAATCGTTTTCTAATGAAAAATTACATAAGAAATGCCTACTTGCGTATCTTTATTAGCGGTTTTGATTTTTTGACGATTTTTTCAAAATTTCATTCGAAAATTTAGGGGTGTTCTGACCATTCGATTGCGTATAAAAACAATAGACTTCCAGTATTTACGAATTGTGATGTTTGTACCAAATTTTGTTCGAATCGGTCCATTCATTTGTCAGTTATCGTCTCCACAGTCTCACTGACACACACACGCACACACACACACACAAACACACACACACACATACAGACATCACTTCAAAAATGTTTGATTCGTGATCAGAGATGATTGAAACGTGCTCTCCCTTCGAAAACTCGAATTCGAATTTTCGACCCCGTCACAATACTTTCCTTATACATTATGTATATAAGGAAAGTAATAAAAGTGATTGTAGCACCCCCACGTAGAGAATTTAAAAATTTAGGATAACGAACCATGGCAACAAAGCGAACTAGATGAAAATAGCCAACTGCAATGTTTCGCATTGATTAATGTAGAGTTTTTCATGTTGTATTTCATGATACCCTTGATGTTTCATAGCATGATAGTTTCGCGTGTAAATTTTTTTATTAAAAATTTATAACCAAAATCGTGAAATTTGATAGCATAAGTTGGACAACAATAGACTTTTCCCATTTTTAGGTTGAGCCAAGCAAGGTTTTTCAGAACACATGATAACGACAGATCGTTGTAATTCATCACAAGCGTCAACTCCGCATGGGAATAAATAGTGGCTTTCTGCCACTTGATCAAAACTAGAACGCCAATTATTCAAAAAGAACATAGGGAACTTAAATATGTGATCATATGAATTAAAATTGAAGATAATACATGTGATCTGAAGTATGTAAGTTCTTATTTGCATATATTAAAGACTGCCAAGTATAAAGAATTTAGTCTGGATGTTAGAACTTCTATCGCCTTGATGGTGTAAGACATGAATCACAATATGCTTTGTAAATGCATATTTATACCTTAGACTGTGGTAGTTCTGAATATCAAAATGTTTTTCTAGTTTACTAGAATAGCAGTAAATTCCTGCTTCTAAAATTAAAATTAAAATTTTAAGTGAAAAAGACTCGTGATGTCTTGATTCAGATAGGGACGATTTTATGCATAACAATGAAATTTGTTAACTCTACTGGCTCAGGAAATAGATCATAATCAATGCTTTTAACAAAAGTAGTCTATTTATATTGATATTAAAATTAAATTTTTATTTCCTAATAATATTGAAACTAATTTTGATTTTCTGTATAGGCAATTTAAAATTTTCATACTTAATACAAACCCATATCCATTTCAATATGCACAAGTTTACGAAGTATATATAATGTGATATTTTCTAGATTTTTGAAAGGGGCTTTAATTCTACAATGTGAATAACAACAGAAATGTTTCATTTATTGAAGTTTATATTCGCCTTGTTTGTATTTGCGTTTTCACTGCAAATTAACATTATAGTGCCTATTACTCAAAAAATTAAATTTGTTTATAAGGTCCCAATTATAATTGGTTAAACCTTAAGCAAAACATCTACTTAATTTTATTTTTGTAACTATTTGTACTTTATGTAAACATGTACACATATTTTTTTTTCAGAGAAGAATGACAATATATTTGATTAATTTAAAGATGTTATAATTTGTTTCATTTATTAAATGGGTTAGGTAAATAATTCAGAAAAAAATATTGAAATTTTTAAAAGAATATTATTGTTTTTGTTATTACAGCAAAAAATAAATGCATAAAAATTTAGGGTCTAACTCACCAGAGCACGAGAAGATCAGACCCACATGTATGGTCAATTTTTATTTTACTTTGTGCACTCTCTGTCTTACAGGTAGATAGATCACTTTTTCAAGACATAGATCTGAAGACGGGAGCTTCAAAATATCTGGATTTAAAAACACTTCTTTTCAAAAGAAGAGAATTAGAAGCTTTGACATTTAGCCAATGCATTAACTTAATCTGAACATCTCTTTATCAAACAATATCAATCTCATTTATTTCAGAGAACGACTGACAAGATCGATAATTGTTCGCGTTCGCCGTCAGATCTCGTGATTAGCGCTATTAGAGTCTCAGATTAGCATCCGCAAAAAGTCGACGTGGAACATATCGGTAGGAGATTTTGATAAATGATTCCCGAAAGAATTAATCCCTTCTGCTTTTCAGCTCCCGATTGATTTCTCTGGTATATACCGATGTTATAACAGAAATCGGGATCCACATGCAGATTTTTAATGTAGAAAATTATGTTGCTGTTTATCATCAATTAACATTTATCTGTTATACGTAATTAAACTATTTTTAACATTTGAAAATATAGTTTATATCGCATGTGGAATACATTTTTACTTTCCCTACAATATTTAATAGGGCAGCACAGATAAAATCGAACAACTAATTTTTACACTGCTACTTCAAATTTTAATCTGCTACTTCAAAATGGATTAAGAACATAGTTAGTAGTTATTATCAGGAAACTTCAGTGAGCATTTTATAATGTTTTTTATGTACGATTAAAGCGAAGTCCAATCCCCATTTCTAAGTGAAATCAATATTTAACTGAATTTTGCGATCCCGTGTACTCAAAAATTGCAATAGGTAGGAAGATGAAATTTTGCATGCATACATGAAATTGCACTCAGATTTTCAGAACCACAATTTCAATTATTAAAACGAAACGAACCGAACTATAACTAGGTGAAACGGACATTTTTAAACTGCGCATGCTCTCTCTCTCTCACTATACTTCCTACAATTAAAAAGTGAACAAAATTTTAAACAACTAATGAATGCCTGTGCACTTGCACGCATTGTAATTTAAACGTATTACTGTATATTAAATACGTTTTCGCGATTTAAAGGTATTACATTGATTTTATTAATTTCCTGTATTCTAATTTATTTAATTTAAGATTCAAATTCTGAAAATGTATAAGCTCTTTTGTGTTAGAATTCTTAAATACTGAAATTAAATATTTGTACTTCTAATTTTATAATTGCTTGTTAAATTAAATTTTAATTTGAAGTCTTTCACAGCTCGCATACTTCATATGCATGAGTCTATTCAAAGCCCTGCTTTTGCTAGTATAGCTCAAATTTTATTGAAAATGCAACACAGATGTTACGAAGATTTATAACATTATAAAAGAAAATGTTTAAATCCTTGTTTTATCCCACGATGGAGGGCAAATCGGGTACATTTTTAAATAACTTAAAATTTGAACATTTAAAAAAATAATTTTACATTTACTTAACGTGAGAAATATATATATTAATTTTATGTATACAGTGGTTCTCATTATTAAGACTATTTAAAATTCCCACAAATAATAACAGTAATTTGAGGTGCACTATTTAGATACTTAATTTTTGATTCCAAAACTTACAAATAAAATCTTCGGCTTCTGCATTACTGGAAACTTCGTGAGCCCGTGCGTGGCATTCGAAAGCCACCATTGGCTTATCTTATAACCTCTAATTCTTAAAAACGATGTATTGATTATAGTACAAAACCTTACGGAACTAAATTTTAATGAAGGCGGCTGTTTTCAAAGTTAAGCAACATATATTTTGTAAATAAAAGAAAACATTAGAAATGCAATTTCAAGAGTGTTACTTTTGCTGGTTTTGAGCGGCGGCTTAAATACTAGTAGCAAATGCCATGTTGAAAATAATACTAAATGTTAGTGTTTATAATTTTATCATGTGCAAATTAATATCATTTATTACATTTAACATTACATGTTTCCAACCACTTTTACTTGCTCTGCTTTCTATGGTTTTTTATTTATTTTTATTTTTTTTATTGTCATTTCTTTTCGAACATTTAGGCTTTAAACATAGGACCAGAAAACTTCGTCGTGACTTCTTTGATGGATTGGTAGAACGGATTATAAACAAAATGATTTGTTCGTTTTCTATCCAAAAACAAGAACCTTTTCACTCGAAATCTTTGATGCAGTAAATAAGTTATTTTATGTCAAGTTAGTTATCAGATTGCTTGTTACTTTACTTAAATGTACCGTTCAAGGCAAGTCGACTTTACGAATGTCGGAATTAGCGTTTTCGCGGGAAGATCACGTTTTAGCATCTATGAACTCGAACCCAACACTTTTGAGATAAAACATGCGTGTGTGTGATTTTGTATATTAGTGCGTGTTTTGTGGTAATGTATATTAGTGCGTGTGTATGGTAATGTATATTAGTGCGTATGTGTGGTTATGTACACTATGTGCGTGTGTGTGATAATGTATATTAGTGCGTAGTGTGGTAATATATATTAGTGCGTGTGTGTGGTAATGTGCGTATATGTGGTAATTTATATTAGTGCGTGTGTGTGGTAATGTACAATATCAGTGCGTGTGTGTGGTAATGTATATTAGTGCGTGTGTGTGGTAATGTACATTAGTGCGTACTTGTGGTAATGTATATTAGCGCGTGTTTGTGGTAATGTATATTAGTGCGTGCCTGTGGTAATGTACATTAGTGCGTATGTGTGATTATGTACACTAGTGCATGTGCGTAATAATGTATATTAGTGCGTATGTGTAGTAATATATATTAGTGCGCGTGTGTGTTAATGTGCGTATGTGCAGTAATGTATATTAGTGTGTGTGTGTGGTAATGTATATCAGTGCGTGTGTATATTTGTCCATAAGACTGTTGATGCGATAAATGATGAACAAATGGAGGGTTTTGAAAATAATTTTATAATTACTATACACAGTAAATTCTGGAAACCTGTTGATTTTAAACAAAATTGAATGTTCGAAATTTTTTTTGAAAATATCATTACCTTTGATAAAGGTAAATAAACAATTATTTCATACGCAATTTTTCACTAGAAAACGAGTGATACAAACATCACAATATTAGGATGAACCATTTTCGAGGTATTGCACGATTTTCGAATGAATTTTTAAAATTCATTAAAAAAATCAGAATCTTCAACATCGTTAAGTAAATAATCATTCTATATGTAACTTTTCATTAGAAAACGTATGATATACTTTAGAATGCTATTATTTACCTTTCTTGAGATATTGCATTTTTATCGAATAAATTCATGAAAACAATATAATAAAATCTGATGTGGGCAGCACATGACTTTTCTTATATAATACAATGAATTTACTACTTTTACAGTTAAAATTTTTTTTATTATATTAGTAGATACTAATATTCTTTCTAAGATATACTAATATTCTTTCCAAGATATTGAATTTTCTTCAATTAGTCGTCATTTTCATTGATTTAGAGTCATTTTTATCCATTTGGCGAGATTTTCGTTAATTTGGCAACATTTAAAAATGTCGCCAAGTTGGCGACCGCTAATTTGGCAACATTTAAAAATGTCGCCAAGTTGACGACATTCCGCTTAATTCGTCGCCAAACTCTCGCTAAGCGTTATGGACCTAGAAATAAGTTATTCTTACAGCAGATGAATGGCTATTGGCGTTCAAATACAAAAGTATTACTCAAAGTATCTTTTCTCGTGAATGGAACGAGTTAGATCCACGAGAATGACGTCACCAAACTTATCGCATGATATTACATATGAAGAGTGAACATCTTTCTTAAGAGTTAATATTTTTTTTCATTTATGGGAATTTTTTACAAATTCATTTGAAAAATGTGCAATATCTCGAGAACGGTTCATGCTAGTATTCTAAAGTTTATGTTAATCGTTTTCTGAGGAAAAATTACATTAGAAATGTCTATTTTCGTAACTTTATTAATGGTTTTGATTTTTTTCAAAATTTCACTCGAAAATTTAGGAGGATTCTGAACATTTGATTGTGTTTTAAAACAATAGGCTTCCAGTATTCGTGGATTGTAACTTTGGATCAAATTTCATTCGAATCGCTCCATTTGTTCGTGAGATATCGTCTCCACAGACTCACTGACGCACACACACGCACACACACACACACACACACACAGGTTGGTTTTTGGTGGAAAACGAGGACGCTGCGGGGAACCCACCAAACTGAGGACCTCCAGAATTAATTATTTTTCTGATATAATTTTCACATTTTAGGCATACTGGAAGGAAGTTAATGACATATGTGGCAAGAAAATTTTAAAAATAGCTTTATTTCAAGTATGTATTTTTGCAAGGTAAACGAGGACCATGTTTATACATCGTTAGAATGCGGACCATGCATATACACCGTTAGAATGCGGACGATGCATATACACCGTTAAAATGCGGACGATGCATATACACCGTTAGACTGAGGCCCATGCGTATACACCGTTAGAATGAGGGCATAGCTTGGCATTAGATATATATGTTCTTACCGAGAGTAAACGTACGTATATCTAATAACTAAGAAAACGAGGGTACGTATATTTATTAACTAAGGATCGTAAATGCACATTTTACTGAGGACACTGTATTTAAAACTGATAACTGTGTAATATTTATATATGTACGCTAGATGTACTGCAACTTCTTTCATTCGAAACTAGTTAAAAAATGAACTAAAATTACTTTTAAAAAATATGCGTTCGTAGTTAGAAGAGAAGAAACATAAGAAATTATACATTCTGTAACACATGCCCTAACACATAACTGAATTCATGCAAAATTGAGAAAAAAATATTCAACATATAAAAGTGTATTATACACAAAACCGAATTATAACGGGCGCCCATCAAAATAAGGATGGATCTCCCATTGCAGATACTAACATCCATGAACCTGTTTCGCATTTATTATGCGGTCGTCAATATGGAAGACACAGCTCGTCAGCTGCAAGGGCATGTACAAAACTTGCTAAAATCCACAATTTTCACAAGCTTTTATGGAAAATAATAATTTCAATTCTTCCATAGGGATTGGAAAAATTGATTAAAAATTCTGGCTGGGGTGTATTTCATATTTTTGGGAGCGTCCCTTATAGGCGGATTTGTGTTTTATGAAATTTGCCTTTGCAACTCCGTGTGGCCTGAATTAAATTGTAAGTAAATGTTATGCCAACCACGTGGAAGGACCGAAATTATCAGTTCCCATAGAAGCTCGCAAAAAATTGGGACATGCCTTTTACTATTATTACAGATTTCTGCTGTTCCCTGCTGACGAGCGCAGAATAAGAGTGAAACCCGTCCATGGAAGATAGTATCTGCAATGAGAAGTGTCTTCTATATAAAAATGTTTTAAAATTTTTTTACTTATTTAAAAAATGTTATTTTGGTACGACAAAATTTTCGCTAAATGCTCTATATACGTATTAGTATTCATGAACCCGGTGGATTTTGCTGTATTGCATACGGTCTGAAGGACAGATTGATGAACTTCAGGGTGGGATAGTCCAGTGGTTAAGGCACGAAGATTGCACTCGGAGGACCCGAGTTCAATTCCTAGCTCTGCCTATATTGACCCTCTGTTCACGCGGAGTATATTTAATATGTGGATTTGAAAGTTCTTCCGATAAGTTGATGTTAGAGGAAAGAGGACGCGGTCCCTGTGGATGTCGCCCCCCACTGGATTATGGTTTAAATTGGATGGCACTATCCCTGACGTCAAAACAGATCGTCCCAGTGAATATTTGAGCTAATATAGCAACAGATAAAATTATATACTTGCGTATGTAATCAGGGACTGTATTCCATTTATATTCCAAATCATTATAACACCCGTCATTTAAATACCATAGCCTCTGCTTCATCCATATGAGCTATCGCATTCTTTAAACAATTGTATATTTTCGGTTTCTTTTACAGAACAGCATAAAAAATAATAAAACTAGTTTAATATATGTCATTAAAACATTGATTTTTTCTGGGTTTTATATAAAGAATATTTTATTTTGCCCTCTTTTATTTTATATATTTTTCAAAATTATATTTTTGCCCAGAAACAATTCGATTCGTATTAATATATTATTTATTTTCAAAAATTATGTATTCAAATTATCAAATTCAATAACTGTCTTCCGTCAGGATATTTTCCATCAAAATTTCGAATTCGAAAATTCTCAAGAAAACAATACCTATTCTATACAATGGTATGTGCAAATAAAATATATTTTTGTTTTCTGATGACGATTGCGACAGAAGTAGACTTAACCAATGCGATATTACGAATTTATAAAAAAGTCCAGTGGACACTTAAACTCCATATCCTTTATATTTAAAAAACGGAACGAATCTTCTATTTGAAATAATTTTTCTTTTAAATAACATATTTTTTCTCATACTAATTGCATAAAATTAATTTATTTCCCTCAAAATTATTCGAATTCGAGATATTAACAAATAAGTAGGTTTCAAAACTTTTTGAGCCCACCTGTCTCGAATGCTTATAGAATGTGTCATATGAGAACACGATAATAAGGAATGCACCTACTAATATCAAATTATTATGTGGAATCTGATACAATGCTTTTTTAACTTTTCTAATAAGAACTGAACCTTTTAGGGCTTTAAGATTTTATAGCAATATTTTGTTTGGAATATAATTTTTATTTCCAAAATTATATTAAATATATATGTCGTATATGTTTATGTATTACACAAATAAACGTACATTTATCGACGTGATTAAGCTGTTTCTAATTAAAAAAACATAACTTTTAAAGCATTTCTACATTATATTTTAGAAGAATAACTTGTATACAAAATTTGAAATATATATGTTTTTCATTACCTGCATCAATATATCTCCACATTCTAGATATTTTTTGATTGTAACTTGATTTCTAACTGTAACAACCAGATTGAAAAATTTTTTGAAAAAGTTTCAAAAGAAACAATTAAAAATATTATTTTGTGTCAAGTAAATACAAGTTATATTGCCCAAACAATAAAATTCAATCTGAGCTCTCGCTACAAATGTTTGATTTTCATTTACAGTGTTCTTCATCAGCCTATTTTTAATTTGAAAGGTAAACTTTCCATTAAATCCTATGAATGTCAATTTTCTTCATGCAATGTCGTGACGTTATTCACAAACATTTCCGGTTTCAAGGGAGAAGGTGCTAAGATCTAAACCATTACTCCTGCAGCCCTGCCATCAGGTAGAGCATGCCTTCAGGCCATAGTCCCATTAGTGGAAGATGTCTGCCTGAACAATACTGCAGATAATATATCTAGTATCTGGCTGTCGAAGCTCAGAGCAATCACCTGTACCCCATACTTCAAAGGAATCTGAAACCTGCTTGCTGGCTCTGCGACAACAGAAAGTTTCAACCCATGCATCCTTCTTAAAATGAAACTACCATCTACAATTGCTTGTCTATACCAAGGTTAATAGAATTAACTATAAGATATTCTACGGACCTTGGGTCTATACTGCAAAATTCTATTGCGCTAGTTTCTTTTACATTCACACTATAAGTAGATATACTCGTAAAATAGTATCCAACATTCAGATGATGAAATGCTTTTTATAAACACTTTACAACATAGTTGAAAAGTGTTTATGACTTTGTTCATTCTGTCTATATGTCCGTTCGCACGATAACTGCCGTAAAAATAACTTTATCGAAATGAAATTTTAGTATGCTGTTCATACGATCTGTGGGATATATGGGAATGTAAATAAATTATATCCCCCAATTAGTTTTGGTGTGAACCCGGATTGAAAAAATGAAAGACACTGAACCCCATGGGACCTAATTTTTCAAACATTTGTTAAGCAAAATAAAAATTCAAAAATTGCTTCGAAAATTATAGGAAATATTCAAATTTTTTCATAAAATATATAAAATAAAATTCAGCAAAATATATTCGGTAGCTTTTTAAATAAAAATTTAAATAATAATTACGCCCTTTATATAAAGAGATCACGTGACCATTATATGAACAGATCACATAACTCACTTCAATATAAAATATGGCATCCATCTTGTGCCAAAATCGTAATTTTTAAGATCTTTTTAATTTATATTTAGTGTTACATCTGTCCTAAAACCGCTTTATTTTTGAGTTTTTTCTGTGCATCTATATTCTGAGTCAACGCAATTACAATATGTTTTATCTTAAATGATCATCAAACTTTGATTATTTTTATAACGAGGCCTAACTTTAATGAATGTAAAATGCAAACAAGTAAGATGAGTTGTATATGAATTGCTGAATTTTTCTCAAGCAAAATTATTTAACTCTGCAATCTGGAATAAAAATGTATAAATGAAATATTCGCTGTTTTTACATAGAGAGCTAGACTATTTATATTTCGATGACGTCGTTTGAATAAAATTTCAATGACATTTTCAGCATGGAGTTAGAAAAAACTTTAACCTCCATGGTTTAATCTTCCAATTAAATAAATTATTGTAGTTCTGTGATAATTAAACAAGAAAGATCAATCATACATAAAGCATTGATTATGAAACACTTTCCAACTACAATGCAATTTTATTTAAACATCTCTAAAATGCGATAATTCAGCTGCAATATTTTTTACATTATCACAATACTACAATCATTTATTATATTTGAGAACTTAAAAATTCATCGAAAAAATGAACTTTATTTAAATGACGTCACTGAAATATAAGTCGCTTGGCTCTCTATGTAAATGGAGTGAATATTTAATTCAAACACTTTTATTCCATTCTTCTCATTCATCACAATATCAGACTAATATATTTTACTTGAAAACATAAAATCCTGAAAGTAAAAGTACTTTCTAATTCTATGCTTAAAACTAATGCTTAAAATTTTTCAAATAAAGCAATACTTAAGAATTGTCTGCATCTCCATGTAAAATCAATGCATATTTCATTCATATCAGCTTTATTCCAATCTTCAGGACTAAATTCTGCGTTAAAAAAATTCAGCAATTCTTAAACAACTCATCTTACAGCTTTATGTGTTTACATTCTGCATAGGTTAAAATTAGGTTTCGTTGTAGAAATAATCAAAATTTGATGATCATTTAAGCTAAAAAATATTGTAATTGCGTTGGCGCAGAATACAGATGCTACAGAAAAACGCAAAAGTAAAGCGGTTTTCTTACACTAAATATAAATTAAAAAGAATTTTAGAAGTCACGATTTTGACCCAAGATGGATGCCATATTTTATTTTGAAGTGTGTCACGTGATCACTTCGTATAATATGGGTCTAATTATTATTTTAATTTTTAGTTAAAAAACTACCGAATAAATTTTGCTTAAATTGTTTTATGCATTTTATGGAATAATTTAAATATTTCCTAAAACTTTCGAAGCAATTTGTGAATTTTAAATTGGCTTAAAAATGTTTGAAAAATTAGGTCCCATAGGGTTCAATGTATTTGATTTTTTCAACCCAGTTTCAATCCAAAACTAATCGGGTGATATTATTCATTTACATTCCCATATGTCTTATAGACCGTCTGAACAACATACTAAAATTTCATTTTGATAAAGTCATATCTACGGCAGTTATCTTGCAAATGAACAGACAGACAGACAGACAGACAGACAGAATGAACAAAGTCATAAACACGTTTTAACTTTGTAAAGTGTTAAAAATATCGCCTCTGAATGTATCATATTTTAGAGGTGTTGAAATAAAATTACATTTGAAAATTGTTTTATAATCAATTTTTTATGCATGATTGATCTTTCTTGTGGTTATATTTAGTGCTGCATCTGTCCTAAAACCGCTTTAATTTTGTATATTATCTGTGTTTCTAAATTCTGTGCCTACGCAATTACAATATTTTTAATTTTAAATGAACACTAACATTTGATTATTTCTACAACGAAGCCTAATTTTAACGTACGCAAAGTGTAAACAAGACAAGCGATTGTGAGATGAATTGTATAAGAATTGCTGAATTTTCCAAAGCAAAATTATTTAGCTCTGGAGTCTGGAATATAAGTGATATGAATGCAATATTTATTGGTTTTCCTTAAATAGAGAAGTAAAGGATTTTATAGCATTGCCTTTTTTATTGAAGTTTTAAGTTTCTAAGTAAAAAAATTATTGTACTATGATAATTTAAAAAAGCATCACCGCTGAATGTATCGCATTTTAGAGATGTTTAAATAACATTGCATTTCAGTTGGAAAGTGTTTCATAATCATTGCCTTTTGCAAGATTAATCTTTCTTGTTTCTATCACATTTTTCTCATAAGTTGAATTCATTGAGATAGAGGAAATAATATATAATAGTATATAGAATAAACTCGACAGTAGCATAGTAATCATTGAAGAGTTGTACCTCAGTATAATGAATTATGACAAAAAGTCAAAAATTTATAAAATAGTTCATTCTTGTACTTCCAATTTTCTGAAAATATAATCCATTTCCGTGTTCAATCAACATCGAAGTCAATTTAACTTCTGTCTCGTATCCTAAGCTACTAAAAAGACTGTTGTTAGAATTATTTGCAAGATTTTTATAAATATTCTAATAAAATTTATATAAAGTATATTACATTATATTTTGTTAAAGCTATGGGTTGAAGGAGGGGCGCAAAATGTCTTGTACCTCAACTGCATTTACTTTCAAAAATCTGTGTCTTACTTTCATTTGATGGATAAAAAAGCCAGTGCTAAAAATATTATTTGTGCAAATATGCTTATGAAATAAACAATACGTGAAATAAAGTATACTCTTTTACATATATACGAGCTGCGTGTTTGAAGACGAGACCCAAGATGCTTTAGTTTGATCCCTTTATAGAGTCATGTATTTTATTTTATTTTTTTTTATTTTTTTTTTTTTTGCTTGAGCAATGGAAACAGATACCCAAATTACAATTATTTTCAAATCTTTTGATAAACTATATTATGTATACTACATTATTTATTTTGAGTAAAGGCAAAGAGTTTTGTATGTACTATCTTCTATCACTTTCAGCTGAATACTATTGTCTATAATCTTGTTTTGCAAATATGTTGGTTGCCCCATGGATCGCTTAGTTTGCATTTCTAATGACAAGTTTCAAGCAGGACAAAATTTTAAAATTTGATTTTTTTTCTTTTCTTTTTGACACCGGCACATAAAATTCTTCAATATCTTGAAGTAGCTTGTTTCTTTCATATACTTTTTATTACATACTACACAATTTTCTAGTCGATTATTCATAAGTATTTTTATAATGGTTTGTGCCAATATATATTTTAAACTAGTTGATGGTGGTGCTCGTGATGTATTTTCCGAAACACATTATTTTATATTTTTTTCCATCATGGCGTACTTAAATTTGTAGTCTTGGTCATGACCAAGTTAATCTTTCTTCTGTTTATTTAAATTATTCTTAGTTTTTTCTCTTTTCATTTTTTCTAATTTTCATTTAGCAATTATTTTGCTGGTATGACTTCTCAGTCTTTGCTTTGACGAAAGGAGGCTGTTTTTTGCCTCCGAAATTGGTTGACACCTTTAATTTGTTTAATGCTAATATTAACGATAATATATAACATCAGTTTCTTTTCAGAAGCGATTTGAAACAATTTTTATTTTAATAAATTACTTCATATTTCATCAATGTCTTGGAAAATTATACTACTTCGGAAGAATGTGAAATTTTAGAATCACCAATATCAGCGAAGGCAGAGTTCGCAACAAACAAAACATTTGATTATTCAACTTAAACACCAGTATTCTCAGTACAGGCAAAATATTACTAGGAGCAAGTACATGTTAAGTGACACGAATAGAATCTGAAATAAATGCAACACAATAAAATATCGCCTAATGCAAATTTGATCTATTTAATGACTACTTGATCAAGATATTTCTTTTATTAATAAAATTTTTCATAGAGACCAGCCTTATTATTTTTATGAGGTTGGGGAGAGTATCAACCCTATTGCCTTTATGGATATCAGCCCAATTACTTTTTTAACCTTTCCTAAGCATAAATTTATGCATTTAGGTCTGCTTCCACCAGTAGATTGTCAACAGCTCGTGATTATTCCTTAAATCTCTGGATGTGCTTACACAGGACAGTCATGCACTAGAAATAGAGCCGGCCATTTCATTTAAATGCTCCACAAAAATTCATAAAATCTTAAATTAAAGACTAAATAATATGTTTAAATATAATAATTAAGAGTTTGTTTTATACATTTCTGTTCATGATTAAAGGAATAAAATCAACTCCATATACAGTAAACGGATTCCGATATATTTTCTGCGAGTTGGTGTCACTTTAAAATGTGCTAAACTGCCAAATTGCAAAACGATTATAATAATTTTTAACAGCAAATTGAATTTATATATATATATATATATATATATATATATATATATATATATATATACATTTCCTTTTATGTGTTATTTTGTGCAATAAATAGCTGTTTGAGCTGCAGCAATTTAAGCTATATGCACCAACAATTAGTTTTACATATTCTTTAAAAACCAACATATGGCCGGTAGTATTCAAATATAATCTACAACCACAAAGGTAGGTGTTGACAAATTTATTGTATTTGCTTACAGTGATTTCTTGTTGTTCAGACTTGATGGTAAAGTGTTCCGGTATTGGCCTTTTCTATTTCAGCAAAGATGGGATGGAGACTAAGCACATAACTTCCCCAAGCCAGCCCTATTTAAATGGCCACTCCTAAAATTGGACTATTTGCTTTTTGCACTTCAACGTTCTTGATTCGCCTATGATAATAAGTTTACATGCGATAGAAAAAACGTTTAAGCTTACAACCATATTACTGAAGAATTTTCAGTAATATGGTTGTAAGCTTTATAAAAAAAATATAAATACAAAAATAAAATATTTTAACTTTGCATTGATGTGATTTTTATCATTAATTTTGAGCATTATTTAATCCCTGACTAGGGTATATATACACATCTCTGCTTGTGTGGAGCACCCTCTTAAATGAACAGATTTCAAAAACTCTATTCTTGTGTTTTTTATCAGATGATTGTCCCAAATACCAAATATCAAACCTCTATTATATTTTGAAAGGAGGCGTTTCTCATTTATTTCGGAAAATCGAATATTTGGGTTTGCGGTACCCCCATAAAGTAGAAAATATCAGACAACTGAAATTGTACGTGCTTTTCCTTTCGAACTATCTACTCGCACACCAAATTAGTAGTCTCTATTGCATCTCGAAACATGAATTTTCATCATTTCGTTTTTGGAGCAACTTCTTTAAACGAACATTTTTGAAAAACAATGTTGTCTTGAGTGTTTTCATCAAATGATTAACCCGTATACCAAATTTCAAGCCTCTATCAAATTTAAAGCAAGCGTTTCTCATTTGTTCGGAAAATCGAACATTTCGGTGCGCGGCACCCACTAAAGTAGCAAATATTGAAATCTAAAATTGCACACTTTCTTCCTTTAGAATGGTTTTCATACTCTAAATTTGAAATCTCTATCTCATCGCAAAGTATACTTTCCTATCATTTCACTTTTCGAACGTTTTGGTGTGGAGCATACCCTTGACGGAACATTTTCGAAAAATTCGATTTTTCCAGGGGTTTTTATCGAACGATCGACCTGTGCACCAAATTGCAAGTCTCTATTTATCCGGGGAGTGCCTAAAAAAACGTGACAGACAGACGAACAGACGGACACTTGACAATTAATATATATAGATAGATAGATAGCTCAAAATATCTTGTAATAATTTAAGAATAGAAATTAAAGGATTCAAACTTCTGTTGCCAAATGCTAAAAATGAATTTATTGCAAAAACTCGATGTTTAATAAGAGTGTATAATTTTCCTCTCAATAGTGCTTGCTGATAAGGCATTCTTGGGAGAGAGAGAGCCTTTTGAGGGAAAATATTGATTTTTTTTTGCCGACATTACAATGAAATTTATGAAAATCGACAATTTTTTTATTTTTTAAAAAGTGTCAAGATTGGTATATAGGTGTCGTCAGGATCTTGAACAGGGAAGGGAGGTCGAAGATCAAATGTGGTTGTTTACAGTGTCGGATTTAACACACCAATACTCTGTGAAGAATATAATGCAATTATATATGGAGAACTAACGTAATCATTATCAATGAATGCTTATGACGTTTCCTACGTAACTGCAGACGCACGATATGTCTCATTTGATACTACATTAATATCATAACTAATATATGCATTAAAATTTGTCAAAATATGCATGCAAATATGCACCTAAAATTTAATAATTAATTACTTATAACATAAAATACACGTATTTATATATTTTGTTCGAATATCATTAATGCATCTGAAAGCATTTAAAAACGGGGAATTTCAACCAAACTCAAGCAAACTATTATTGCAAATCAAAAGTTTTTATATCATTGTTCAAATATAGTCAAAATTTTCATATAGTGAGTAAATTTTATTGCTGTAACCAACTAATGTGCTTTTCTAAGTTCTTGACACGTAGACTTTGTCGTTTATCATCTAAAAATATTTTAATGCTAAAAATGTTCTTTTAATACCAACTGATATTATTGGACAGTACTTGTCATCTTTTGAACTGAAAGTGATACTTAGTTCTTGGGTATTCCATGCTGAAAACGGCTTAGTTATAACTGCGTGTTTACTCTTCTTTTTTTTTTTTTTTTTCTCTCTGAAATGTGAATAGCAGTTTTTACATGTTGATCTGATATTTTTCTGAATAATTTTTTCTCGCATATTACACAATATAAAAACACCATCTGTATTCAGATTTTTCTATGATTATAAATACATGATTTTATTCGGATTGATTTACTAGATTTAATTTTAGGCATTTTTACTCACAATGCTTATACAGAAAATTTTACAAAACAGCTCTTTGAAAACGACGTATGCAAAACTTCAGATATTCGTATAACGTGACTTTCCATCTCTTTTACCAGACATGTCTCTTGATATTTTACCCTGAAAAGATTTCATCATTTCTTATGATAATTGCATGGCCTTAGTAGCTCACGGAATTTCGGTGTTGAATGAGAAATATGTTTAGCTTCGTCCGATGTTAACTTATCTAGCTATTTAAAAAGAAAGATGAATCATGCTTAAGGCATTGATTATGAAACACTTTCCAACTTCAATGCAATTTTATTTAAACATCTCTAAAATTCGATACATTCCTCGGTAATATTTTAAAAATTATCACAATACTACATTAATTTGAAAACTTGAAACTTCATCGAAAAAAATGAACTTCATTCAAATGACGGGATTGAAATATAAATTGTCTGGTTTAAACATCTATAGAATGCGATACATTTCTATATAATATTTTTAAAATTATTATAATACTACAATAATTTATTACATTTGAAAACTTCATCAAAAACAAATAAAATGTATTCAAATGACGCCATCGAAATATAACACACATGGCTCTCTCTATAAAATCAGCATTTCATTCATAAACGTTTTTCCATTCATTTCATTCATAACAATACTATAATAATTTATTTTATTTCAAACTTAAGACCATGGAGGTACAAGTAATTAGACTCTATGTTTTAAACTTCATCGAAAAAATCGTCCTACTCTCTAAAATCAATGAATATTTCATTCATATCAGCTATATTGCAGACTCCATGAGCTAAATAATTCTGCGTTAAAGAAATGCAACAATTCTTATACAACTCATTTTACACATTTTGGTGTTTACATTTTCCATTAGTGAAAAGTCGGCTTCGTTGTAGAAATAGTCAAAGTTGGATGATCATTTAAACTCAAATATATTGTAATTGCAGTGTTTCAGGATGTAGATGCACTGAATTTAAGCAACAATAAAGCGGTTTTAGGACGGATTAAACACTAAATATGAATTACAAAGAACATTAAAAATCACAATTTTGGCACAAGGTGGATGCCATAGTTTATTTTGAAGTGGGTCATGTGATCTCTTCATATAATGGTTACGTGATCGCTTCATATAAAAGGTGTAATCATTATTCAAATTTTTATTTAAAAAACTATTGAATATATTTTTCTGAAATTTTTATTATTTATTTTATGGGACAATTTGAATATTTCATAAAACTTTCGAAGCAATTTGTGAATTTTAAATCTGCTTAAAAAATGTTTGAAAAATTAGGCCTGATAAGGTTCAATGTATTTCATTATTTCAACCCGGTTATATCCAAAACTAATTGGGTGACATTATTCATTTATATTCCCATAGGTCCTATAGACTGTCTGAACAACATATTAAAATTTCATTTTGATAAATTAATTTTTTCGGCAGTTATCGTGCTAATGGACAGACAGACAGACAGAATGAACAAAGTCATAAACACTTTTCAGCTTTGTTGTAAAGTGTTAAAGAAGATAAAAATATAGTTAAAATAAAAAAAAAATGCAAGCTAAAAGGAAATAAAGTACTTAAAATATACATTTAAAGGCCTTTTATGCATTTACATGCTCTATAAGTGTTCATATATGCAATTGCATATACAAATATGAAATTTCATAGAATTCGAGTTTTAGTCATAATCAATATATTAGTTTTACAAATTAATATTTTTATAAAATTTTTTTAACTGTGATTGTTTTTAAACGATTTTTATTTTAAATTTTTAAATGGATTTTTAACGAATTTTTAACAGGGCAGTTCAAACTATCATATTTTGTGAAGCATATGCACTGCAGAAATGAATTAATAGTTGCCGAATTTTGCTTTTGAAGGATCGCGTCACATTAACTATTTTTCTAAATGTCTGTAAGTGTAGAATTCCTACAAAATAGACAGTTCTAGCATTCTAAAAATCGACACATTTATTTTTTTTTTGCATAAAATTATGCATAAAGTACATTTTCACGAGCTAAATATAGGAATAATTGATATTTTTAGTTTTGATGTGAACCGGCTAAAGTGGACGCCACATTTGTCGTTTAGTCAATTTTTTTTTCTGTAAACATCTTAAAAGATGATCAACACTTTTAAAACTTACAATAGAATGTTTGCAGAAGTATCTGGGAGAAAGAATTGTAAGGATACCTATCGATCGCTGAAAGCCACGCAAAGTCCAGCAATATTTACAACCAAAGAGTGGTGAGTGAACTACGGCCCTTTGTCGGCTTCGTACGGCCCCCAGGGTGAAATCATAACCCTCTGAGCATGAACACTCAAGATAGGCAACACACTCCGTTATCATAAAGGGTTTTCATAGTTCCCGTGCCTGGGGTGGAGCATTCATTCTTCCCAGGCCAGGTATTCCCCTTAGAGGAGAGATACGAAGACATACTTCTTATTCCTGCTCTAAGGTATTCCCACGTCGTAAATTCCCACGTCGGCGATTCAATTTGAAAAACTAGCGATTAACGAAATGACCGGCCAAACTCCTTAGATATTCTATCCGTAGATATTTCGTCTAATATATCCGTTTTATATTTTTTAGACGTCTAACGCCTTAGATATATAGAATGTGTTTTGATACATGACCTGGCGCGGAGGTGGCAATTCTATCCTTTGACCCCCACCAGCGCCCTACTGAACTTCACACGCTGTACTAAGGGTTTTCATCGTTTATACAACTGCCTCAAATTTTAAAGGGTTTCCGAAAACGGATGTGTAATCGGAATTAAAG